>JASUDE010000065.1:0-154577 GCA_034509685.1 Colletotrichum cereale | reverse complement strand
CGCCCCCCCCCCCCCCCCCCCCGGGTCCGTCCCAGCCCGACTGCCAACGCTACATGGCTATCTGACGGACACATGGCTCAGATGGGATTGGACAAACCAAAGAGTTGTGAGAGACGTGCTGGTGGATGGGAAGTTTTTCCAGCTGGTCATAATAGGAAATGTTGGCCAGGCGAAACGAGGCATTAGGAGGACCGTCACTCACGAGAAAACGGTCCGCTAGGACCATGTCTCTCGGCAGGGCTGTTTGGCGAATCCTTGGAGACGGGATGGTCCTTGTCGAGGGTAGAAAACGACGGGTCATCGCATCACTAGCATCTACAGGTACATCGGGTGGTTTGCGTGGATGTGTAGACAACCATCCCTTGTGTTAAGCTATCGTATGTCACATTGCACAGCTAAGGCGTCCTGGGAGACGTTACACTCGCTGCCCTCATGCAAGTGTCCTGTGATATCGAGGGAAATCGCGCAGATTGTCGGACAATAGAAGTGAAAAGTACAGAGTAGGAGTAGGTGAGTTGTGGCGGTGAGCAGGCAAGGGAGATTTCTCACGTCGCATGGCATGTTCGGGGCTCATAGATCAGCCCCAACGACCCCACGCGGCAGTTGCGGCCGGTTTGCAGGTGGAGGAAGAATCAAAGGCGTTTCGAGTCACGACGGACAGACGCAAGTCATTTCATGTTTGGCCGCGTGTTTGCACGGTGGCATAGCCTGTCGATGCAGAAACTAAGGGGGAGGGATGCGTCTCACAGAAAGGCAACATGCTGCAGATACAATTGAAAGGGACAGCAGAGTCCCTAGGTCCGAGACGGAACCCTGGTGATGGTGGTGGTGGTGATTGCATTGTACAAGAGCGTTGGGCGTGATCCGGTGGTCCGTAGTAGTGCGGGGCTGTCGTCCGCAACGCAGTATACTGTTGCTCTTCGAGATGGACCAGTCGAGATTGCATGGGATAATTGCCGTCGATGCGGGCGCCATAACGTTCCGGCTCAGATCAAAGGACGACGCCGCGGAGAGTGTTTCAAAAATCTTTTTCGCTGCGTCCCACAGTTGGGCGTGTTAGGGCGGCCGCACCGGCGGGGAGGGACTGCCATCAGGCAGTGAGTGGACAAGAAGGGCAGCGGGCGGGCAGGCAGGCGTAGGAGCCCTGAAGCCGGAGATGGACGAGGCAGCGGTTGGGTCGAAATGGGCCATGGAGTTTGGCGGTTGCCGACGGCCGCGGGATTGAGGTGCAACTTGTAACGGAGCCCGACAGACCAGGATGCCGAGGGTTGAGAGAGACAAAACCCATGGCAAGAAATCCACTCGGACATGGAACATGGTTTAGGTTAAAGTCGGGCTGGCGGCTCAGTGGGGGCATAGAGAATGGCTGACACTACGCAATAGTAGTAGACCACTACATAGTAGTAGTACGTAGTACGTAGTAGATGCCTCGATATCCGCAACAGGAAGGGATCGTGGCCGTTTGAGGTTCGGCGAATCGCAGGACGGGAAGAGAACGAGACAACAATGCCTCGGCGGGGGTTGAGGGGACGGAGAGCGGTGGGCGGGTGGTCTGACGAGCTCGGTGGATGTCTGGACGGACGATCAAGTCTGTGGTTTGCTGATGAATTTTGTTGGTTGACTGCGGGAGACGGACGACAGTTTTTCGCCCGACAGTGACTGTGATCTGGTGATCTGGTGATCTGGTGTTTTGGTGTTGTCTCATTCTCCGCCTCTCCTCCCCTCCATTGCTGGCTGACCTCTCTGAAGCAGCAGCAGGAGGAGCAGACGCCTGCCTGCCTTGACAGGTTGGATGGGGTCGACCTACCGTGCGTACCTTCCCAGAAACTGCATATTGGACCGGGCTCTCCTTCCGTGCCACAAGTAGGTACTGTGTACTAGTAGGCTGCTGCACGTACCCAAATACGTTGGGAAGGTACGGATACCGACGTAGGTTTGATGTTATTCAGAACCCTTCCCTTTTCTGTTTGTTTCTTTGTCAGCCGAACAGTTCTCGAAACATCTTGTCAGCGACCACTCTACGAAATACCTACTTCACATCCTTATTGGTCCATCTAGGTACGTACAGCCAACTTCCCTGAGCCTACAATCCAACCGCCAACCATCCCCCAACGACGAATGCTGACGTTCCTGATTGACTCACCTCGATCCAGGCCCTCCCAGATAGTTCCATCATCACGCGCTAACACCGTCCCATCCGAGACCACCACTCATCATTACGGCTCCAACTGACGTCGACCAGATTCCAGCTTTCACTTTGTGGACAGCAACCGTCTTCTGTTAGGTAGTCAGGGACCCGACCCCCCCCCTCCTGACTTAGGTGACCTAGGTCTAGGTACCTTGACCCTAGCACCCACTCGGACGGCGTCACTGCCACTGCGCAGCACAGCACGGCACAGCACGCAGTTACCGCACCATAATCATTATGCATGAGGTGAGGGACAGCTGCGACGTTGGAGATGGCAAGGCACCAATTTGACCAGCGAATGAATGAAGCGGCACTCGACATCTTCAGCTGCTCTGGCGGGCGGGGGTCTTGCTGTCTTGTTCCTGTTTTCCCTCTTCGCATTCCAAGACGTCGGCCGCATTGCATCTGCATAAGGGCACTGTATCCGGTACCTAGCCCAGCTTGTTCTTGCGCAGTACAGTACACGCCGAAAGCCCCAATGGACCTGATCTGATGTGTGATCTGCCGAGGGGGGGGGGGGCGCGGTGGTGGAGTCTGTCGGGCGAGTTTCGTCGGGTGCCACTCGCTCGGTCTTTGGAGCATTGGATTTTCCAACTCGAGCTACGACGGTCAATTCCAACAAGCGTTTGCTGAAAAGGGAATAAGAAAAGAAAGAAGGGGAAAAAGAAGGGAAAAAAGCCACACCCTCGTTGGAAATCTTGAGAAATTCCCAACATGCCAAAGATGGCCGGGCTTGGGAAAGAGCAGACGGCAAGGCCGGGTCCTACGCAGTAGAGAGAGACCTTGTCTTGGACCCCAGTCACCGTTCAACAGGTAGTCCAGCAGGACGTCATCGTCGTGATCGACACACGGACGTCAACCGGCTTCCCAAAACGGCAAGGGAGCGGCCGGGACACCCTCCTGTCAGGTCAACGGCCTGCAAACTCACACCAATGGCAAAAGTGCTTTTACTGCGTACCTTGGCTCGCCGCGAGGGCGTGTGGTCTCTCGCCTCCTTCACCTCGGGAGGGCCCTGTCACTGTCTCCCAAGGTTTCACTCTCCTGAGCCAGCGCCGCCAACCGAACCCTTGAGTCGGGCCAATCAATCACCCTACCAATCTTGGTCGAGTTCATTTCGCAAGCGCGTCTTTCCCGCCTCTCGGGACACTTTCACCCTGTGCTGTGCTTCGAGGACCGCCTTGCGCAGTAGGTACAGCATTCTGCGCAGCATCATCGTTGTCTCTGATTGCCTGCTGTCTGTCTCCTGACTCGAGACGAGGTAAGCGGCTCAGCAAAGCAACAGCATGTGTCATCACATCACATTTCGCCCAAGCCCGATGGCTTTCTTGGGCCCTGCCCCTGTGCTGTGCGCTGCCTTGTGGTGCTACCGGAGAGGCCACACGTAGCTTACACAAAGAGAAGGCAGATGTGCAGATAGCGAGAGAAGGACGGCACGCAAAACCGTCTGCCCGCTTTTCTCTCGTCTGAAGTCTCCAAGAAGTGCCTACCTGCTTGCCTGCCTGCTTTGGTATACCTAGGTAGGTATGTACACTGCAGAGACGAAACGAAACGGCCCTAGCAAAAGCAAGCCGCTTCTGCATGTACCCTCTGACCGGCCTGACACTTCCATCTCGAGTCTGAGCGGCTTGAACTAGCTTGTTTGTGGCCAAGCAGCGACCTGTCTGTTTTAGTCGTTGCCTGGATGGGCTGAAAGGGCAAAAACTGCAGAGGTCGAGATAAGTGGCATTGACGCTGACGCACATGCCGCCCATCCTCTGCCAACCATTCCATGTCAGGTCTGGTAAGGAGGGAGGGGAGGGTACAAACGGTGCAAACATTGGCTCGATGGATGTTGTAGGAATTCCTTGTGTACCTCGTCAGATATCCTTACTGCGTACGCAATACTACGTATCTGCGCTACAAACATGCTTGACAAGGCGGGAGAGGCACCTGGCCGTCGTCCAACCCGGATAAGCGCAGCGCAGTGGCTCGCCGTCTTCCGAGGACCCCTACTGGAGGAACATTCCTTTGGCGACCGCAGGCCCGGCCGCAACGTGCCGCCGGGTGACATGCTTGGCCTTATCAACCAAGTCCTTGGTCCCCCCCGTGCTTCGTCAACGTACTTACGTAGTAGTACCTACCTAGGTATCCGTAGATACGGAGTAATTACTAGGTAGTACACCTTTATCGGCAGCAGACAACACCACCACCACCCGGCAGGTAATTGCGGTACGGTGATACACCGAAGACAAGCTCTTGGGCAACCAGTCAAGTTGCCTGGCCGTTTCGCTGACCGAGTGAGTGTCTTGCCCCTTGGAGGCGACGCCCCCTCCCTGAGATAAAGAGACAGAGACACCACACGGGCTAGACTCTGGAGGAAAAGTCCCCCCGGACCATTCATCAGCATCCATCATTAAAGCAAACCCCCTCCCCGCGATCCTTACCTAGTACTGGTACTCTGTGTCGACAAGGATCAGTCGACTCGTCGCGTCGTCATTGCGCCCAGGATACGGAGTAATACTCCCCCCCTTCCCCCCTCTCTCCCCAAAAATACCTGACGTTGTAGTGTCTTTCAATCATCGCCCAATCTTTGCCCCCCCGTCCCCGTCCTCGTCCTCGTCCTCGTCTTACTCCTTTTATCCCCCCTTCTTCTTTTCTCCCGCAGTCTCAGCCTCGGTGACGTTATCTTTGTCCTAGGATATCTACTACTAGTGATATCAACTACTAGTGAGTGATGTTGATTGCTCTTCTCACATTCTCATCTATTCCTCCTACATACCTGTACCAGTACCACAAACACCCCTACACCACATGTCATGCGCATCGTCTATAGTCGGCACCACCGTCTTGTTTAGTCTGGAACCGGTATGGGGACGGTGCATGGATTCATGTCTTCGTCCTATTTTTGAGCCCACACCCGTCCACTTGTCTCCTCGATTCTCCTCCTCCTCCTCCTGCTCCTGCTCCTGCTCCTGGTCCTGCTCCTGCTCCTCACCAAGCTGACTCGCCCCTCTTTTTTCCCACGGCGCTGCAGGTGCATTGCAGTACGGTACACTACTCCGTGCACTACTCCGTACAGCAGCACACTAGATCTTCCACAGGGCTTGGACGTTTCGACAGCGATCCGAAGCCAGTCCAATCCACCCAACTCCAGCCCGACCTGTCTGGCTACCTGGCCTGACCCGAACCCGACGAGACCTAGCCCCAGTTCCATTTGACGGGGAGGGGAGGGGACCCTCTCCAAACTCAGCATCACACACTAAATAGACGCAAGGAAGACTGGATTTTGAATTAAACTGAGGTGAACTGAGGGGAGCCCGGACCCCGCCATCTCCCAGCTCGTACCGACTACCAACCAAACGAAACCAACCCTACTACTACTGCATAGTAATCCACTGTGTAGTAATCCGCCTCGGTGGGCTTCCCAACGACTGCCCCTCCTACTCCTCCTCCTCCTTCCTCCTTCTTCTCTCCCTCGCGCCCTGCCTTACACTACATTCCCTCCTCCAAAGGAAAAGGAAAACAAAAAAAAGGGCGAGGATAATAGGGCACCGTCCGTTTTGGTATCTCGTTACGTCCCAGAAAACCGACCAACAAAGTGAGACACCACAACGCCCCCCCCTTCTCAAACGAGCGATAGGCCTGGGAAAGCCACCCAGACGCCAAAACACACCACCGAGTCAAAGCGACGGGTGAAAAAAAAAAAAGAAAAGAGGGAAAGAAAAAAAAAAGGACGAGAAAAAAAACCATTAGGGCGGAATCCTCACGTGGTTGCGACGTGATTCTTCTTCCCGCTACCTCCGTCCCTCTCCATCTCTGGGCTATCTATCTAAGCCGGTCAGCGCCCAACCCAATTCCGGCAGTCACCCCCCTCACCTATTTCCCTCGTCGTGCTCTCTCACCCGAGGCTCCTGGTAGTCTTCCTGCACAACACTCTGGCGGGGACTACCGCAGCGACGAAAGCCACGACAGCGACTAAGACGACTCGCCACCGGCTCGGCCGCTAGACGTCACCATGGATCACCGCTACTCCTCTTCGCGATACACAACCGCCCGCCCGCGCTCGCCCACATTCAATCCCGCAAGGACTTCACTTCCCACAAGCATCGGCTACAGCTCCATGTACGGAGGAGATATTCATGTCATGCCCACGTCTTCCACCAGATACGCACCGACTAGCTCTCGGGGCCACTCCCATCATCATTCGACCACTCCGGCCACGACCACAACGACGTATGCCGTCACCAAGGATCCTCTAGCTCGTGGAACAGGCCTGAGAGAAGCGAGCCGCAACCGCAGCCATCGCTCGTCCACACTCGACTCTACCGCCGCTCGTCCAGTCATCGTCACCACGACACAGACCCGACCCCAGGCGAGCTCGTCGTCGCACCACTCCTCGAGCAACAGACACTCCAGCCCGACCCGCGACGACTATCGCACCAGCGATTCCACCTTCTACACACAACCCGCCTCTTCCATACGTTCCCGAAGCCACCACCGAGGCGGCTCCTACAGTGCCACAATGGACAACGAAGAGTTTACTCGTCTGCGCGAGCGAACCCTCGATCCTGCCACCGCAAGGCTCGACCCATACCGTCCGTCGAGGTCGTCCGCCGTCTACGCCAACAGCACCCGCCATGCCACCGCCCCCGTCGACATCGGCGGAGACGGCTACGAATACACTACCCCAAGCGACCTCGCACGCTACGACTTGGACCACAGCCGACCCCCATCACGATCTCGCCGGAGAGAGAGCGTCGACCGGGGCTACTACCGCCCCAGCGTCAATGTCACTACAACCGAAACTCCAGCTCGCCCTTACAACGATGCTGCCCGATACGACAAACGAGCTGGCCCTCCGCCCACCACCCGAGGCTTGGATAAGATCAACCGTTCGACCACCAACGTCTACGACCCGGCCCAACCATCTATCCCTCCCGCTGCTCCCGCTGCGCCCGTTCATCTACCGGTACCTCCCAGTCCGAAAGATAGACGCTCCACCGGCGGCCCGTCGTCTATGGATGTCGCTGCGCCATCCGTGGCCGTCGCAACAGTCGCAGGCCCCACCGCTTCTCGACGCCCTGTCTCGGTGTACCAGGAAGGCCCCCCGCGGTCCAGCCATCACGAGGACTATTACCGCAGCCGCGATGACGACCGCGCTCAACGGCAGGCCAGGGACGTGGATCGCAAATACGATACTGTCTACGGCAGCGGCGATTACTACCACGACGATGGAGTATCGTCGCGTGGCTTTGGCATTCGTACCGACTCGGCCCCGGTCGGCGGCGACTTTGAAGATCGCCGCGAGCCGCGCCGAGAAGCACGCCCCGAGTCGCGGAACGGGTACCGCTCCGAGTCCCGTACCGGTTACCGGCCTGAGTCGCGCAGCGGCCACCGGACCTCCCCCTCGGACGCCAAGAGGGGCTCGGATGACGAGTCCAAGCGTCGGGATGATAAGGACCGCACGAAGCGGGATTCTGTCCGTCTCGAAACCGACAAGGACCGGCACCTGCGCCGTACGAGTACGGCGACTGAAGATGAAGCTGAGCGAAAGCGATTGCGCGACAAGCTGAGTGCGGGACTCGGCCTCGCAGCCACCGCGATCGGCCTCGGCTCCGCAGTGAAGGACAAGGAGAAGGACGAACGCCCCGAGAAACTCGAGCGGGAGTCCCGCCGCCGCAGCGACGAGGAAGACGTCGGGGCACGTGTTGCCGATAGATACAAGCCTCGGGACGAATCTCGGGATCCCCGCGACCGTGCCCCTGTCATCATCGAGACACGCCGGGCAAACGGGGATCAAGATGACGAGGTGCGTGACCGCGACAGAGATCGCGAGAGAGAGCGCGACCGAGACCGGAGCCGCCGAGAGGCCGAAGCTCGGCTCACGGGCGACAGCCTTCCGACATCACAGCGCGACGGCTCCCCGGACGATGATGAGCAGAAGTCGCGGCGGCCCAAGAGGCAGACAATCGGCTTCAACCCCACCAACACGAATGATATCCGGGAGTTGAAGGAGCAGTTGGCGGCTATGAAGGACGACAAACCCAAGGAGAAGGTACCCATACTTGCGGACAGGTCGGATCGCGCCGAACGCCTGGAGCGATCGGAACGTCTTGAACGATCGGAACGTCCTGAACGATCGGAGCGTTCCGAGAGATACGAGCGATCGGAGCGACTGGACAGGCCCGAACGACCCGAGAGAGATGACAGGTCGGACCAGCAAACCTACGCCGATCTCCCTATCCGAGAAACGAATGAGCGCACGCCTTCGCCCAAGAAGGAATCGCCGCCTCCGAAGCGGGAATCGCCCGTCTCTATGCCGTCGGCCGATTCAGGCATTGTCTCGTCCAGAGACGAGTACCGCAGCCGTGAAACGACGCCGTCTCGTTCGGACGAGAAGCAAGTCCGCGTTGTGTCGCCACCTCGCGACAAGTCGGACGCCAAGCCTCTGAAGGGTATCCTGAAGGCGCCCAGCAGGTTCCCGGAAGAAGACAACCCCATCCGTGAGGGCGTCGCACCTCACAAGGACGACAAGAAGCTGAAGGAGGTCCCACCCGGTGCCCGTTGGACCAAGATCAGCCGCAAGATTGTCAACCCCGAGGCTTTGACCGTCGGCAAGGAGCGCTTCGAGGTTCGCGACGATTTTGTCATTGTCCTTCGCGTCCTCAGCAAGGAGGAAATCCAGGCCTATGCTGCCGCAACGCAGGTCTTGAGAGGTATGTGAACGACCCCCCCCCCCTGTACTCGGACACGACCCGGACTAACAAAGACTGTAGAGCGGAGGCGTGAAGAGTCTGGCAAAGACCGCGATCGGGGTGACCGCGAGCGGGACTACGACCGCGGCCGCGATCGGGATGGCGATGACGACGACAGGCGGAAGCACCGTCACCACAAGAGAGAGGAGGGCGACGATGACCGTTACGACGACGATCGCGACAGGGACCGTCACCGCAGGCACCGTCGAGATGACGAGGATTACGACGACGATCCAAGGCGTCGGGACGACTACCACCACCGCCACCGGGAGCGTGAGCGCGAGCCTCTGGCCATTGAAGGCTGAAGGGGATTGAAATCAATGTACGGGGGGGAGGGTCATGTAGAGAAGCAAGGTTTGATCATCTGGCGAGGGAGCCCATGAAGCGAGAAGCGTATACTTTGCATGATGTTTGTTTTGTTTTAGTCTTTTTTTTTGTTCTTGGGCAATGTTTCTCACGAGCTGGGGGTGGCGGAAGAGCGGTGATATTTATGATTTTCCATCTACAGGGGAAAGAGAAAAAAAGGCTAGCGACTACCAAGGCAATACAAAACTTATGAGCAACACATGCACCCCGAAAGCGTGCGCCTTTTGTTGCTTTTGTGGTACGAGACAGGACGAACACCCACGATGTTGATGGGGCGGCACCTGTAGCGCCAAGGTTGGACGAGGGGGGGAGGGGGGGGGACCCAGTGTAAGTGGTCTCGTGAGGCGGTTCGCACGAACTGGTCTTGCGTCGGCGCGAACACCATGACGTCATTGGCTTGCGAGGATGGAGAGAGGGGGGGGAGGGGGTTGGGGGAAGCCAGTCGATATTCCGTGTTCGGACCTTGCTGGGCGCGTGTCGAGTTCCGCGGTTCTTGGTTCGAGTGGTAGCTACGGAGGACAATCGAGGGGGGTACGGTCGTTGGCGTTGTGAGAAGGGGTGGTTGAGAGATGCTTTTACGTTTCGGGGAGACGGGCGTCCTGGAGGGTGGGCTTCTGCTGTGGTTATGAGGGGAGAGGCTTCAGGAGATGGCTGCGGAGGAGGAGGATGATGAGGATGATGTAGGTGCTGACGGCTCCCCTCCCCAAGGCTCCAAGTCTGTCGGGCCTGTTCCGCTGGGTGAGGTATGTGGCTGAGCCTTGGGTGCCCTGATAAGGGGGGTTTGCGACAGTTTACTCGTAATCTTTGAACCGCTCTTCTGCTCTTCGGTTGGCACCGTATAAGCCATGTCACACTCATCGGGCATTGCAGAAACGATGCGGACCATCTCCCAGCATTGCAGTATATCGCGGTACAAACGAGACACCTCGCAGTCACGTTGGCCACCTTGAAGCTCAAGTACGGTGTGAGAAGCAACCCGGACGGTTTTTCTAATTGGACGACACCTTGGTGAAATCTCTCAACGCAAACTGGAAACCGTCCATCGCGGTGTCTCGGGCCCAAGCCACACTCTGCAACGGCGACTCTTCTCTCCAGAGCTACGCACTCACCTTGACGAGAACATATATGCCGCGTCTCGCCCGCCAGTCCCCGGGTCTCTGGGAACTTTGTCCGCCTCGTCTATCCGCCTCTCCGCCCGTGGGCGGGAGACCCGGGTGGCCATACTCCGTGCTTCGTGGCATCTTCCCAAAGGGTGATACTACCCTCCCGCCTCCCACGGTACTCAGCATAGTCCAGGACGACCACCTTGCGCACCTCTCACCACATCATGCCTTCTAACCGCTCCACATTAAGCCGGCCAGATGGCATATATAACACCCCCTCTGACTGACACATCTGCCTCTCTCTCTCTCTCTCTCTCTCTCCTTTCCTCATCATCACCCCTCATCAGTCTTTGGACATCCTCCCCAACTCAACAAGAAACACCCAAACTCGCCCAATATGAAAGACCTCGCCTTCTTAGCCAGCCTCCTCCTGGCCACCGCCAGCCCCCTCTTGGTCGGCGCCGAGACCCAGCCCGCCCCGGCCGCGTCCCTGACGTCCGCCACCGCCACCGCCACCGCCACCGCGGTCAGCAGGACCAGACTGCGGCCGATCGGCTGCACCGACTGCATCCGCCCGCCGCGGAGGAAGTACTTCGTGGCGCCCGAGCTTCCGACCTCGTCTTCTTCTTCATCTGCCGCCGCCGCCACCACCGGCTCGGACGCCTCGGAGACGCCCGCGGAGTCTACCGACGAGACCATCCACAACATCGACAAGCGGGGAGCGGAGGTGGCGAGGGAGCATCAGGCCTCGGCGGGCGTCGGCATCGGCGGGCCCGTTGACAACCCCTGCCACAAGAAGCCGCCCCAGAACGGCGGCTGCGGCACCAGCGGCCCCAGGGGCCCCAGGGGCCCCAAGAAGCCCAAGGTCCCCAAGCACCCCCGCCTCCCTGCGGAGCCGGAGCCCACCACCACCTCCGCCTCTTCGAAAGCCGACCCCTCCACCGTCACCGTCACCGTCGGCCCGCACTATACCACGGCAGACCCCCCCAGATGGTGCTACATAAAGGCGCACCAGAACGGCTGGTGCGGCGACAAATCGTTCCCCATGACCGTTTGGCTGCCAATGACCACCGCCACCGCATCTCCTGACTCTCCGGGAGCCGACGCCGTCACCGTTACAGTCACCTCCACCCCGTCGAACACCTGGACCAACTACCGCCGCAGATCCACCGCCCCCGCGGCCCCCGAGTACACCCCGACCTACGTCCTCGACCCCCGCCCCACCGGCGCCGCCCTCCAGGCCAATGAAGTCGGCGACAACGAAGACCTCGACAAGCTGGTCTCTGGCGGGCTGAGGAGGCACAAGCAACCCAAGGCCACGCAGAAGCCCAAGCCCGCGCAGTAGGCCAAGGTTACCGCCACTTCCGAGGCGGTGCAGACGGCTCAGACCACCAAGTAGATCTGAGAGCGTGTCCCATGGCTTTGCCGGCTTGTCGTGATGGAAGGGGGGGGGGGGGGGGGGGGGGAGGGACAGCATACGAGAGTTCTGCCCCCTTTCGTAAGAAGGTTCATTCTCCCACCATCGACGACAGCCCCGCAAGGATAACCGGGTGAGAAAGGACATCTCCTGGTAGTGTTTGTTTTGCATTTCCCTTATTGAGGAATCAGTGTTATATCTCGTCACAGAGGGGGGGGGGGACGGTCAGTCCGCTAACCCGGGGATGGAGTAATGGTATCGAGTTCAAAATGGAGTTTGGGTTCGAGACAAAAAAAAAAAGAACCGAATGCGAAATAGTTGACACGGTAGGAGTCGAGAGGCCCAATACGTAGTCTAGTGCACTTTAATATAACATGGTTAAGAAAAAGACATCACTAGACCAAACAGGATGGCGTTAAAACCATAGAAAGATGTTCGATTTGTTGCTTTTTTTTTTAATTACTATTTCTGTACTTTGGTCTCTCCCCCGCCCGCTCGCCCATACAAAGCGACTCGGAAATCACGACCACAGCTTCTGGATCAGGTACTCCATCTGCTCCGTGCGGTAGGTGTCGGGCTGGACGCGCGCCAGCGAGGTGAGGTTGGCGTCGAAGCCGATGATCTCGGGCTTCTCCGGGTCGTAGGCGGGCCATGTGACGGCGTCGCTCACGCCGTTCCGGTTCGGGTCGCCCGTCGCGATGAAAGCGACCCACATGCGCGACATGACGTCGGCCAGCCGCTTGTAGGCCTCGGGCTTGCCCTCGAAGGGGTCGGAGGCGACGGCGGTCTCGTAGCCGAGGCCGTCCGTGTTGTGGAAGACGAAGGCGACCTCCACGAAGTGGTTGGCGCCCTCGACGGGCGACATGCCGTTGACCAGGACGTCAAAGTTGTACGAGTAGACGGTCTGGTTCGCGGCCGCCCAGCGGCGGGCGAAGAAGCGGCGGGGGGCGTGCTGGGCCCGGTCGCCGGCGAAGACGTTGACGCGCTTCCACATGGCGCCGTACGCGGCGTAGGCGCCCGTCGGGCGGCCCTCGAGGGTCGACGGCGTGCCGAGGCGCGGGATGTCCGGGTACAGGGCCGAGAGGACGTCGATGGTGCCGTTGCCGGCGCCGCCGGAGCGGAGGTAGGCGCGCCACTGGTCGGTGGTGTTGACGCCCTTGACGCCGAACTGCGTGCCCTCGTCCGCGTTGGCGCCGACGAGGAGCGGCACGCGGGTGAAGCGGCCCTCGTTGACGAGCTCGTGGCGGTCGGCGACGAGGAAGTCGCCGTCGACGACGCTGCCGAAGGCGGGGCCCGCGGCGGTGGCGTTGATGGCGTCGCTCAGGTCCCAGGCCGGCACGCCGCGGAGGCACGCGAGGGTGCTGGCGGCCGAGGTGCAGTTGACCTTGTCGACGATGGCGTCGTAGTAGTCCTGCCAGGTGGCGGCGGTGGCGGACTTGACCTCGCCAAAGTCGGTGCCGAGGCCGGTGCCGCTCTGCAGGATGGCGGCGCGGTAGAGGCCGTCGTCGCGGCCGCCGTAGGCGAGCATCTGGGTGGCGACGCTGCGGGCGCCAGCGCTCTCGCTCCAGAGGGTGACGTGAGCCGGGTCGCCGCCAAAGGCGGCAATGTTCTCGCGCACCCAGTGCAGGGCGAGGCGCTGGTCGCGGAAGCCGAGGTTGCCGGCGCCCTCGGCCTCGAGCTCGTCGCTCCACAGGAAGCCCCAGGCGTGCAGGCGGTAGTTGATGCTGGCGGCGACGAAGGGGGTGCCCATGCGGACGCCCTGCTCGACGATGAAGGAGAGGTTGTAGCGCGGGTCGGCGCTGCCGCCGTTGGTCAGGCCGCCGCCGTGGATCCAGAGGGCGACGGGGAGCTTGGCGTCGGCGGCGACGCCGTGGGGGCGGACGACGTTGATGGTGAGGCAGTCCTCGGACACGTGGTTGCCCAGGACCCAGGTGTCGCTGCCGTAGCCGAAGCACAGCGGGGAGTACTCGGTGGCGTTGCGGGAGCCCTCCCAGGAGGAGTCGAGGGGCTGTGGCACGCGGAAGCGGAGTTCGTCCACGGGGGGGCGGGCGTAGGGGATGCCAAGGAAGAAGTCCTGGTGGTAGGAGGAGCTGTAGACGCCATGGTAGGAGCCGTTCTTGAGGTCGACAGTGGGAACGGCGGCGGTGTTGTTGTTGTTGTTGTCAGGGACGACCTGTCTCGGGACGAGGGCGGAAGCCGTGGCACAGGCCGTCGAGAGGGCCGCGAGCAGACTGAATCGGGCCATGGTGTTCCGGAGGAGGAGGAGGAGGAGGAGGAGGAGGAGGCGGGCTGTGGGTACTGACGATACTTGACTAGCGTACGCTCTACATCTCACAGTCTCTCTCACGAACCGCAACGGCGGCGACTCGCGAGCATTATGTACTCGTACCCGGGGAGCAGTGGGAGGGGAGGGCGAGGGCGCCGGGAGAAAGCCGGACATTGGCATCCAGATCGGACTCCATGCTGGAGATGAAAGCCCACCGAGGCTCGAGAGCGGTGGCCCTGGTATCGAGCCACGAGACCAAGACTGGGCCGGGGTAGCATCCAGGCCAGGGCGTGGAGGCTACGTTACGTCACTGTCCATCGCGAAATCAGCTCGAAGCGGTCGCGGTCGTGCCGCCGAGGGGCTAGACTAAAGGGCTACGGTTGCCAAGCCCGGGGCAGGAATTCGATAGCTTACTATGTACCGTTGTGGAAGCAGACAATGCTTGGGGGGGGGGGGGAGAAAAACAGAGAAACAAAAACACGCCCGATCCAATGGCTCGGGTTGCTCTACCCCGCAGTCGTCCTGCATTATCGGCCCTACCCTGGCAGCTTTGGAGATTTGGGGTTGGGTGATGTGGGGGAGAAGGCCATGACAGCCATGACAGCCAGGAGAGACCTGGGGGACCTGGGTCGATGCGGTCAACTCCCGAGAGGACGGGTCAACGGCGCGTCGGTGTCGGTGACGGCGCCGGTGGGCTGTTCTGGATAGGGACGAAGCGAAGCCACAGGCTGGGAACATTTTATGCTAGCGTCCAAGTTCCGAGTCATGAGCAGCGAAAAGAAGGGCGATCTGTGCGGATGGACCCCGTCATGACATTGCGGCATGTCAACAGGGTACGGGGGCGGGCATGTTACTAATGGCTTACGCCGTACACCGGTCGGGCCGCGATCGGCCTTCCCAGGGAACATTGGCCAAGATGGATGGACTTTCAGATATGAACAAGGGCCGGCCAGAAAAGCCGGCAATGATGAAATGACGTTCAAGGGGAGAAGAGCCCAGAGCCTGGGGGAACCGAGTATCCGTATTGGGTGATGTGATGCAGCTCTATTTCTCCGCGTTTCTCCGCCTCGACATTCAACATGGCGGGGAACCTGGAGCACAGATCTGGCCCCCGAAACCCGGGTAAGGGGGCGCGTCTGGCTGGCTGCGTCCTACGGTGTGTGTGTGTGTATACGAGTATGTCCCAAGGCAAGGCAGCCACCAAAGAGAAAAACGGCACGACATGTAGACACTTTGAACACGCAAGGAAGAAATGCAAACGAACAGCCTCCTGAGACATCAGTACGAGTCCCAGGTAGGTGGAAATACGTAAGAAGATACCTAGGTAATCAACCGTTCATTTCCGGGGAGGGAGCGGAGAAGACCCACAGGTGCTCCGTACCGTGTGTAGTCGCACTCTCAGTGACGATTGGCACCGTCCCGAACACAACCGGGAAAAGCGGGGCGGATCTGAGTGGCCCCACTCTAGGTACTTACCTTACATAGTATCCGTACGGAGTACTTACGGAGTACCTTACTTACCTAAGGTACCCAAGGAATGGAAAAAAAGGGAAAGAGCCATGACGACATCCGTCCGCTCCGAGAAACACGGCCCCGAAAACTCGGGCATCCCCCCCCAGCGTTGCACGACCAGGGCCCGAACCTCAATCCCCCCCCCCCCCCCCCTCCTCCGGCCCTCCCGACGTCTCCGACCTCCCGGACATCCCCGCATATCTCTTCTGAGCCACGAGCTTCTCTCAGATCTCAGGCCAACCTCTCTCATCCGCATACTCCTCCCACAAAGCTCACTCGACCCCTCCAGACAGTAGCCCCCCCCCGCAATGTCCGCGACCGCGGCCGCCAAGGGCGGCAACTTCACCTACTGCGTCGGCAGCCCGGCCTTCTCCCCGGACGAGTACGCCAAGGACGCCGCCCGCCGCGAGCGCGCCAACGAGCTCCTCGCCAACGACGACTTCTACGGCGCCGTCGTCCTCTCCTTCCGCCTCCCCGACCCCGACACCTACGTCTACCACGCCATGACCGCCGTCCGCCTCGCAGAGGTCCAGCGCGTCGTCGCCATGGGCCCCGCCAACGGCATGCACGCCTGGTACCGCGACGACGAGGGGAACCCGGTGCGTCCTGCATTTCTTCCCGTCTCCTTGGTTCTCCCCGCCCACCGTGTCGTGTTCCCTTGTCCCAGGACCCAGACACGCCCTGTCGTTCCCTGACTGAACCCCCCCCCCCCCCCCGGCAGCTCGACCCCCCGCCCCGCGCCGACGTCGACGCCTACACCCAAATCTTCTCCCCGACCACCTCGACCCCTGCCGCCCTCAAGTCCTTCCTCGCCAACGCCAAAAAGGGGTCCGTCCGCGCCGCCGCCGCCGCCCACCTCCTCGCCCGCCGCCACGTCCACCCGGCCCTCGCCGTCCCCCGCGTCAAGCCGGCCTCCGCCGCCGCCGCCGCCCTGCCGCCGAACCCCTACCTCGACTTCTGGTCCTGGTCCTGCCGCACCCTCGAGTGGTGCGGCCCGACCCCGGCTACCGCCGCCCCCGGCGCCCGCCTGCAGAGCCACCACGTCCTCCCCGTCCTCATGCACCACTTCGGCTGCGCCGCCCCGACCCACGAGGCCCTCCGCGTCCTCGCCGTCCTCGCCGCCGGCCGCCCCGTCGCCGACGTCGGCTCCGGCAACGGCTACTGGTCCCACATGCTCCGCGCCTACGGTCTCCACGCCCTCCCCGTCGACAACATGCAGTCCGCCTGGCGCGTTACCTGGGTCCCCGACACCCTCGCCGCCGACGGCGTCGCCTTCCTGCGCGCCCGCGACGGCGGCCGCCACCTCGTCCTCCTCCTCGTCTACCCCGTCGTCGGTGGCGGCGTCGCCGGCGGGACCGAGGGCGGCTTCACCCGCGGCCTCGTCGACGCCTACCGCGGCGACACCCTCGCCGTCGTCGGCACCCAGAACCGCAACGGTTACACCGCCTTCCGCGCCATGACCGTCGACGAGTACATGCAGCGCGAGCACCCCGCCTGGACAAAGGTCGTCCAGATCCCCCTGCCCAGCTTCGCCGGCAAGGACGAGGCCCTCTTCGTCTTCCAGAGGGGCGAGAGGGCCCCCAAGCAGGTGGTCGAGGGCGAGGCCGAGGGCAAGGCCAAGACGTAGGGCCGCGCATACACCCAAGTCGGAATAGAGAGCAGAGATGGCGAGAAAAAGAAAAAGAAAAGAATAGAGGTATACAATGTATGAAATCACCGCGCATCATGCGTGCTTCTGCGAGTGACTCCACGACCCAGGACAACAACAATCCGTCACTATTTCACTCCCCAACCCCCCTACAACCCGACATCAACCTCACCCGCTCTGAAAATCACACACCTCACATCACATGGCATCGCCCATCGCCTTTTATCACAAGAGTCTCGGCGCCGCTCGTATAGGAACCCCCGGAAGAAGTGATTCTTTTGAAACTGCCAAATCTATAGAAACCCCCGTTCATCCCCTCATGGAAGAAGAATAAAAAGACCACAATGAAAAGAAGAAAACCCCCACCAATCCACGCCCAGTGTCAGTCCTCCATTCTCGGCCCCCTTACGCACCACCGCCAGGGGAAAGGAAAAGCATATCTCAAGCCAGCAAGTACGCTCTCCGACGCCTCGCAGAATCGAAGGATGGACAACCCAAGGGATATCGTGCGCGGGCCACGATGGCAGAAGACAAGATAAATGGAATTTGAAAATAGGCACACGACTCCCCGCCTTTCCGCATAGTGACCGAAAACGACAAGGCATGTAACGAAATGAGAAAGAGGAAGAAAAATGTACCGAGAAATTGAGAAGGATCAAAACGACACAGACGCCACACGTCCCGTCCCACCTTCACACCTCTTCGCTGGTAACAAACCTAAACTGCCTCAAACCAAATGACAAGGTCCAACCCGCAGAAGAAAAAATGTAACAGAACAATGCCTCGAGAGTTTTTTTGGAGCAGGGAAAAAGTAGAAATCCGCCTCATGTCTTTTTGTCGTGGGTCCAAGGCGTCGTAGCAAAGCTCGTGTGCTGTTTGCTGCATGAACAAAAATTGATAACCTCCGCCGTGTAGCGTCTGTCCGAATCTGGCCAGACCATCCCGTCCCCCAAAAAAGCGATGGTATTCGCCCTTGGTCAAGAGAAGAAGGCAAAAAAGAAAGAAGAGAAAGGGGGCAGAGAGAGCAGTCATCGTCAAGTCATCGCCCGAGAATATCGGTTCTCCGCTTTCCCCTGTCGTCGACTACTCTCTTTAGACCTGTTAGGGATCGCTTGGGCCCGTATGATACAAATGCTTGGCCCTTTTGTTTGTCTCTCTCTCTCTCTGTGTGTGTGTGTGTGTGTGTGTGGTCGTGAGACGTCGGTATTAACGATGCGCGCGGAAAAGAAGAGTCGAAAAGAAGCATTGAAAATGTATGGACCGGTTGGATGAGTGCGACTCGCTTGGATGATGCTGATTGGTGAGGTTTGTGGAAAACAATGCGGTCGGTCCGTGGGCGTAGTGAGAAGAAACCATCACAAGATGAACATGGTGTTCACGATCCCGGGCGGGAGTCGGCCGTGAGCCGCTTACTCCTCGGCCTCGCCCTTCCTCATTCTCTCGTTCCACTTCCGCTTGCCAACGCGCGTCTCGTAGTGAGGTGCCAGCGTCTTGACGTCCTGCATGATGGACTCGATGGCAGAACGGGTCTTGTTGCGGTAACAGTCCAAGGCTCTCTGGAGGAACACAGTCCGGCCCGCAAAGACACGGCTCTGCAACCACGCCATGCGGTATCCGAGGTCGTTCAGGCGAACCTCCTTGCCTCGGACACTCTTTCTCATGCGCGGAATGGCAACCTCGCCCTCAGTGTTCTCGCCAATGGGAACCTTGACCATGGACTTGCTGTTGCCGGCGCCCCTGCGAGAGCCGCGGCCGTCAGTCTCCTCAACGCCGTCGTCCTCTTCGTCGGCATCCTCTTGGAAGAACTTGGAGCCGGTGGCCGACGGTGGCGGACTCTGCATCTCGCGCGGGAAGTACGACCGAGGGAAGACAGACGCGCCCTTGCGGAAGGAGTCGGGGATCTCCTTGGTGTCGACGCCGTCTAGCGTGACTCTGACGCGGAGGCGGGAGCCTCGGACATTGTCCTCGACGAGGATGAACTTGCGCTTCTTGGCCTCGGGGATGTTGGGGAACAGGTCTTCGGGCTCGCCATTGTCGCTGCGGCTGTGGCGGCGCGCAGTAGCGCCACCGCCGTGAGAGCTGCTGCCCATGTGGGGCATCGAGCCGGAGCTGGGCGCCGGGTAGCCGCCGTGGCTGCCGTAGCTGCTGGAGAAGACCTGCGACTGTCTCACGTCGTCGCCGCCAGTCTGGCCGGCGGGGGCCTGGTGGTGGTGATGGTGTTCGTCCATGTACTCTCCATCTCCTATTCAGATATGATAAGTCAGTCAACGTTGCAATGAAATGATATCGGAAACAGGTGTTGGAGAGGCGTATGCGGACGAGCGGAGTGCGAGAGGGGTAAACATGTTTGATCGACAACCCTGACAACACGAACCAACGGCAACGCGAAACGCTCAAGACAACAAAGGGAAGGATTCGGGGGGATCGACTTCTTCTTTTTGTTGGGAGGTACAAGAGTGCCGTAGCATGAGCGCGGATTTTGGGATTTTTTTTTTCTTTCTCTCTTTCCGCCGTATTCTCTTACGAGACGACGACAGAAGCCAAGGCGATAGGGACGCGAAAGGATGGGGTTGAATGCCAAAAACGCTAAGCAATGCGACTTTTTGCCGGCACCTCTTCTAAGAGATATACCGCATGTTGCCCGACAAGTTCGGGACAAGTGACTAACGACAGCAACTGCGTGCAGCAACTATGGTAATGTACAGATCTGTGCCGTAGAGAAAAGGAAATCCCTCTCAACCCGCGGCGAGCTTTGCTGTATCGTGGTGGCAGTTGCTTTGATGCGGCGGCCGAAAACCGGGCGCTATACAGCAGGAAGCGCAAGAGAAAAAAAAGACAAGTGTGCAAAGAACCCATTCCCGAGACATCTGACCAACTAGCAGAGTAATAAAAATAAAAAAAGGCACAGAGGTGATGAAAAAACGGATTTTGTGTTTGTGATGAAGCTCGTGTCGTTCTAGAACACGGCCGACAGGCAGGTGATGAGAGGGGGGAAAGGTATCACATAATCAACAATCTTTGGGTAGGGGTTGTGCCGGGCAGTGTGTATGTGCGGTGCGATGCAACGACAATCAACAAACAACGACGGGGCTCGCAAACGCTGCAGATGCTGAGGGCTTCTTAATCACATCTGGTGGAACATACCGACTTCATCCCCTCCACCCGGACCGTTGGCGTGCGGCATATGACCCATGTTCATTCCAGGCATCTTGGATGATGCACCCGCGGGTCCCATACCACCCGCACCCTGAGGCATCCCTGGCGGACTGGGGCCGCCCATGTGACCACCGGGGTGAGGTCCTCCCTGGACCGACTTCCTGGTGTTCATCTTGGCCATGCGGCGAACTCTTCGGCTTCGGAGCCTGGGATCTTGGTTGCTGTTGCGCCAGCTGTCCACGGCGCGTTGGATGAGGCCTCGCTTGCCGCGCAGAGGGGGGTTCAGCTGAGCGAGGGCCCAGCCGACCGTGTTGCACTCGGTCTCGTACACTTGGCGATTGCCTCGGTATTGGTCCTTGGGGCAGCAGGCTCTGGGGTAAACGCAGTTCTCCGTCTTGAACTCGGCCGACAGCTCGTCCGTGTTGACCGACTCGACGTCGCAACGGATGGTGTACTCCATCTTGACGCGGTCGCGCGAGTACTCAAACGCGATCCATTGAACGCCGTTCTGGTCTTGCCTAACAACCAGGGGAGTGGTGGCCGGGATAGGGCCGGGCGCCGCGTTGGGGTTGACGCCTCCCGGAGTCGACCCGGTAGGGGTGTTGAGCGCGGCGCCGTTCTGAGGGTGCTGGGCGTGCTGCATGGGAGTCGTCTGAGGCTTCTGCAGCTGCAGCGGCACTTGGGGCTCCGTCTTCATCTGGCCGCGCGGGCTGTTGGTCATCTGTGCCTGGTTGTGTTGCGCCGCGTGCTGGGGCATGTGTTGCTGCTGCTGCTGCTGCTGCTGCTGTTGCTGCTGGGACTGCGCAGACATCATCATGTTGGGCTGCGAGGACATGGACTGGTGCGTCTGTGCGGCGTGCTGCGCGTACGGCGACTGCTGAGGTTGCGCCTGCATCGACGGGTAGTGCGCTTGCTGGGTCTGGTAGTACATGTGCTGCTGGAGAGGCTGAGACGGCGGCTGGCCGTAGATGCTACGGTGCTGGTCATGCTGGGAAGGGGACGCTACCGACGCGGGCGAGTTCGACTGCGGCGTGTGGTAGGACATGGGAGGGTAGGGTGGTCTCGGCATTTGAGCGGCGGCCATCATGTCGGATTGATCTGTTGGTTCATGGTCAGCCTTTCTGATGTCTCTCGAGTGAAGTTATACCAAGACGCGTCTTGTTGCGGTTCGTTTGCGGGCGCGCATACATACACACATATACGCGCGCGCGCGCGCGCGCACGAACGCGTCTTGGACGGGTTTGAGGGGGGGGGGGGGGGGGGGGGGGCGCGGCCCCGCCCCCCCAGCAAGAGGAAGTGAGAAGAGAGAGAGACTCACCGGCGGATGTGTATCCGCTTGTCGCGCCTGGGGTGCTGTAGGGACTCGGATGCGCGTAGTAAGGAAGAGCGTCCTGGGAGTGCTGGGCGCTGCTGGCCTGGCTCTGCTGCTGGTAGGCGGGCGCGATGGGATGTCCTGTCGAGGCGTAGGAGGGATGCTGCTGCGACTGGGCCTGTGGATGATGCTGTTGATGGACGATGCTCGAGGGTCGAGGATGTTGCTGGTGCTGCAGGTGTTGCTGCTGCTGAGTAGGTGCTTGACCCTGGGGCTGATGGTGGGGGTGATGCTGCATAGAGAAAAGACCCATTAGTCCCTCATCCAAAGACGCTTCGACGTATTAAAGTTGAGTGGTAACAAGCAGGAGAGGAGGGAAAAAACAAAGTGAAGCAAGGCAGGGCGCGGCGCGTCTGTATTTTTATTTTTTGCACCTTGACACTGTCAGGGGACGGGGGGAAGGGGGAGGGGGGGTGCCAGGGCAGGTGTGGATGGTGAGAAGTGGTTCCTTCCTGCCCCTGTTACTCCTTCCTGGCTCGTCGGCGAGGGTTGCGCGCGGGTGAGGCGTGCTAGACCCAGTTTGGGACCCCTTTTCTGGTATAAAGTGGGATTTTGCTTTGGGGGAGGAGGCAGCTCCGGACCCGGGGCCAAGCGCATACTACAGCGCGGCGGCCAGATCGGAGACGAGGGTAAGAATCAGGAGTGGAAGGATATTACTTTTGCCTTTACCCCTGAATAATCAAGCAACGGCTTCGGTTAAAGAAAATGAGCAAAAGGTCGGGCTGGAACGTAGATAGGTACTACTGCGACGAGGGTGACTCGGAAGCGGAACCCGTCGAGTTTCGACAACGCGATAGCCTGCCTGGCTCTGGCGAATTTCTTGACTGGGGGAGGGGGTGGTATGTAGGTAGATGGTACGATGAGGAGGGATTGCAAGGTAAAGTAGAGTAGAGCTGGGAGTCCTCTCTCAAGTAGGTAAATGGGTGATGCCGGGGTCCAGCGGTTGTTGGAGAACGCGACAGGAACACCACCAAGCAAGAGCGTGAGGGACGGGAAAAGATGCAATGAGATGACAAGGGGAGTATGAAGGACGGAGGAGAGATGGCGATCGGAGCGAGGGTGCAGCAGGAATATGGGCAGGAGAGGGGATTGGGCGAGTGAGGGTACAAGAGAGGAACAGGGTAGCTATTTGAACATTGGAGCAAGGTCGGATTTGGAGTGGGTATTAATGATGGGGAGATGGGGAATAATGATTTGGCACAGGATGGGCAGATAGTGCAAAGTGCTGGGGGGGGGGGAGGCGAGAGGGCTGGGGTCGGGACAGGAGGCGGTTTGGTACGAGGAGTGTTCTCTCTTACTCGCCGCGTCCGAATCGCATGTATCTTCTTCTCACTCGAGATAGACCCAGACAGACAGGGTCGAGAAGTAGTGGAGAGATCCAGGACCCGGAACCAACCCGCACCACAACCCAGTAGGAAAATGTCAAGAACCAGGAGCCAGAGCCAGACCAAAAGCAGACAGATAGGAGCCAGGGGGTCGCCAACGCGGTGGAGCTTGATACGGCACCGCTGTAGCTTCTTGTTCGGGGTAGAGAAGGCGCAATGCAAGGTAACACAAGGGGGGAGGGAGGGGGGCCGGTATAATGGCACGGTACCTTGATACCTTGGGCTACGATGCGAGGGTGCGGCGCATACGAAGAATGAGGAATTGGGAGAGGAAGGGAGAGAAGGTGTGTGTGTGTGTGTGTGGATAGGAGGAGCCCGAGATATCGACGGAGACGGCGATGTCAACGGCAATGCCCTTGCAAGCGCGCTACCAAAGCCGTGGGGCAAAATTGGAGGCGAAGCAACGGGGACATCTGCTGATTGTACTGTATACACGCCCAAGCCAGAAGGTATGTTCGGTGTGTGTGTGTGAGTGTGTGTATGCGCGCCTATATGTGTAGATGATGTATATCGATGAAATGATGATGTGTAATGAAGTAATGTGAAGAGGCGTGCGGGTTGAGAGATGAATACCAAGAGTAGTAATCGCAATGCGCCAGACAAGCTAAGCAAGCCAACGAGATGAGAGAGATGTGAATAGCGGGTTGCGCAAAAGAGTATAACAGAGCCAGACGGAACGTGTGAAAAATGCAACCAGGGTTGTGAACGAGCATACGTGTGTGTTTGTGCGCGCGCGCGCTGCTTCTTTTTTTCTCCCTCTTTTCTTTCTTTTCCCCCACGTCTTGTTGTATTTCCGCAAACGACTTGTGCAAGCAGGAAAAGGGACGGGAAGGCAAGTAGTTACCGTATCAGAGGGATCGTTGAGAGTGAGAGTTGAGAGAGAGACAGAGAGAGAGAGAGCGGCACCGAGTGAAATCGTGTCGGTTGGCGAACGCAGGTTTGATGCAGGACGGCAAGCCTGACGGACAAGAGCTTCTCGATGCTTTTTCTTGCTGCAACTCGCAGAGGCACAAAACACGAAGGCAGCGCGTGGGAGGAGGAGGAACAGGGGATATAACGACCGGGGAGGGCGTGGACATTGGCAGGACGGAGGGTGGGCATGGCATGGCATGGCATGGCGGCATGGACGAGGGCGAGGAGAGCGAGGAAGGCGAGGAAAGGACGCGGAAGGTGAAGATGGGACAAGAGGGAAGGAGGGGCTGGAGAATGAGATGGAGGGGTGAGACTAGCGAGCCTTACCGTAGAAAGGCACTCGAGTCTCTCCTTACAGAGCCCCTCCATCATGGAGAAGAGAAGGTGAGGGAATGGTGTGGGGAGCAATAAGAAGGGGCGTGAGGGTATTGGGTGTGAGGTAAGGTGGAAAGTGGGCCTGGGGCGTGTTTGTGGATCCATGGGTGTGTGGGACAACGCATGGGAGAAACGTGACAGGGATTGCCTGCATTTTAGATTAAGTGACCAATGGCGGCACCCACTTGCAGGGCCGAGCTGGAGTCACTACCCAATCAGGCATCTCTCATCCGGGGCTAGCCAGCGGACCAGGATATTACCGGGATGGCGCCGGGTACCCTCTGTCTGTCTCTCTCACTCTCTGCTTCTGGATATGGGGTGAGGTGAGGGTAGGGTGGGGTGGGGTGTGAATGTGTGTATGTGTCTGAGTGTGCGCGCACTCTCTCTCTTTCTCTCATCTCTCGTGTCTGAATCGTCTCTCATCATCCACTTGGAGGAGACAGCACTTCACTGCCACTGCAAATACGACTGCAACTCTGCCTGGTCCACTGCCGTGCCTTTCCAGCCATCGAAGGGGGGGGAGCACCCCAATAGAGGAAGCTCCCCACTTCCATTGCAGACTCCCTTGCTTTGGCCCCCCACCCCTGGCCCCTGGCCATCCTGCATCCGTTTGGTGCAAGGCGGTGTGGAAACCGAAGCGGAGAGACCAAGACTCGGGAAGAGAGGAAAAAGACGTGAGTGCGTGGGAGGAGCGCAGCGTATGTGTGTGTGTGTGTGTGTGTGTGTGTGTGTGTGTGTCTGTGTCTGGAAGGACAGTCTGTGTGGGAGCCAGTCTGGACAAGATCCTGGCTTCTTGGGATCTGGGACAGGAATCCCGCGCTGCCGCTTGCAAGCCCCCATGCCCGCTAGATGCTTCTCCTAGGCTCCTGGTCTGGTCCGTCATGCCTGCTGCTGCTGGTACTGGGAGTGAGAGAGATGGATGGCGCTGGCACTTGGGACACTTGAGACCTTGCCGATGACCCATGTATCACCCACGTCCCAGGGGACAACCAGGAACCCGGTGCTGAGGGCTCGCAAGCCAGCGATGCGGGAACGCCGTACCCAGTACTCGCTCGGACTGGCGCCTGTTGGGCGTGCTCAGAGGTCGTTGATACACTCGTCCGTTCCCGCCCCAGAAGCCAGCAGGCGCAGGGTACAGATAGAAGCAGAGATAGAAGATGGGGTCGCCATGGTTGCGACCAGCCTAGCGCAGCCATGTCACCCTCCTCCCCAGCCGTTGCCTCCAAAGCGAGAACAATGGGCGGCAGCGAACGACTAGTCGAGTAGGCGGCAGACAAGGCCAGGCTTCTTCTACCCCCATCCTCCCTTCCCGTAGAGCTAGCGCGGGTCGAGACACGAACGAACGACTTCCGCTTCGTCTCTTGTCGCGCGTAGCAGCACTATCCACCAGAATCATGTCCAAAGCTTCCCTCTCGGATTGATGCGCAAGGCGCAATCAGAAGACGATGGAGGGGAAGAAGGAAGGGAAGGATGCTCGCAGATTGATGCCCACCCAACAGCAGCCGATTCCGAATCATGGCAAACGAAAGAATGATGGATGCATCGGCTGGGGAAACACCCCTCCTCTTCGCCGCCCTCCCCCCTTCTCAATGATGCTCAGCCACCCTTGATTGGAGAAGGCTGCTGGCAGCCGTCCCCGTCAAGATTTTGTGTGTGCCGCAGAGCAGAACTGAGAGAGGCGGAGGGCGAACGAAGGGGGGGGGGGTGCACACCCCACCCCGACGCCTCCAGATCTCCACAATCGTCACCTCATCTTCATCTTGCTTTGCCAGGGAATGGTCGACCAGACGGTGTGCGCTACATCCCGTGCGTGCATCGCGAGAGAGCTCATCGCCTAGAACGAGCTCGCTGCTTGCTTCAACCGAACATGTCTTTCTCTTTTCTTTTCTGCGTGTGACGTGGCCGTGATGCTGGGGGGGAAAGAGACCCGTGACCCTCTGTCTCTCTGTCTCGCTTATCGATTTTTCCGTGTCCACGTGAGGGAAAGCGGAGAACAAGTCCGAACGGCGACAACGACAGCGAAGGGGAGGGGGCCAGGCCTCACTGAAGCTAGAAAGCTGAAAGGTTGGTACCCGTTGTACTCGAGACAGCACTAGGCGGCGTCTAAGCAGGTTCGGGTAGCCGTTGGAATGTTGGCCGCCATTATTTTGCCTCGCACCGCCGTGTTTGTACCTCATTTCCAACGAACCAGCCACCTCTTGGCTCGGTGCACTCGCCATCTCTCCGATATGTCGTCTCCGTCCATCAGGAAATGTTACCAGCGAGTGAGCAAACACACCAGACAGACCTGCATGCCTGGGCAGCCAGAAATGAATATTCTTGTTCACCGCGTGGCTTGTCAGGGGTGCGAGGAGCAAACATCCCTTCCTCCTCGAAGAGACTCGGCCAAAACCAGAGCTTGTGAAGGGATGGGGAGAGAGAGAGAGAGAGGAAGCTTTCCCAATTTCTCCAAGGTTCAACCAGCCCCCCGGGCTCGAACCGGGTTGGGTAGCACTGGGCCATGCCCTGCCCAACCCTGGCTGGCTTGGGCTTGCTGCCCACTTCTGCTCCCCCACCCACTCATTTGCCCTCTCTCTCTCTCTCTCTCCAATTTCTCCCCCAATTTTTGACAAGATGAAAAAGAAGAGAGTAAAAAAAGAAAGAAAAAGGATGGTGCAAAAGGGGAATAGCGTTGCGGCACACCCTATCCTAGCTGGCCGGGTGGGTCCACTCATGCAATGAAGGCTGCGACAGCCCCGGTCATTGGTGAAACAGGAGCTACCCTGCCCAATCTCACAGACTTTTTGAAGTCCTGACCTGGTCAAGCTTGCGACAGCGTTGCCGTCTTCTGGAAGCCACGGAAATCCCAGGGAATCCCCGGGTCCTCGTCCTGTCGACGCCAGCCATGTGCGTAGCTCAAACCCTATCCCTGTTTGGCCTCGTCTGCGACTCCCACTGGAGAGCTTCAGTCGAGGTCCGTGTTTGCCGCCTGTCACGACTCGCCACCCAAGCCAGCAACCGAGTGACGAGTCTTCGAGCACTTGGGCCAGCTAGCCACACATGCTGAAGCAAACACCCTTATGCGCTCTCGCAAAATCTCGAGTAATTGAAAGAGAAAAAATCGTGGGGGGAAAAAAAGGTAAGGAAAAAAAGAAAAGGGGGGGCATGGGAAACAAGCCAGCATGGATAGGTACAAAGCCTTCCGGCGAGCACGGGAGCTAGGTATTCTTGGAAATGGATTGCGAAGAACGAAAAAGAGGCAACTCACGTGGTCGGGCTCCTGCTTGTAGCCCCCAGAGGGCTGCCTGTTCTGGGCCATGGCTCTGATAGTCATGAGTTGATGTCGAAGTGGTTTCTGTGCGCCTTGGTTAGCATCTGTCATCTGTAGCTAGTGAACCTTGAACCAGGCTCTATAGCTTCCGGCCAGACTCCAAATCATCCCAACGGGGATGTTCGTTGTCCTAAACCAGCCAGCCCGGCGTCATATTAGACCGTCGGGGTATACCTTCTGGTGCCCAACCTCTGCTAGGTCCCCCGCACCGCTTGGTTCAAGGTTTTCCCATCAAGTCATCCGGCTCGATGGACGCGTAGGCAAGGAGGAATTGGAATCTTTGAGGGTGAGAAGGGGGGGGAGGATGGGACAGGCCAGCTCGCTGGCTGGCTAGAGCAGACTGGGAAAGGCTTGCTGCGAGCACTCACCTTGAGGCAAAGTAAACTGGTCAGATGTTGCTATCGATGCGTTCGGTGAACCTCAGTTCGTTCGTGGATGTGGTCGTGTGTAAGAATAAACCTGAGGTGTTGGGCAGGTATGTCCGATGTTGACGACGTTGTGAAACAAAGGTATCCCAGCTAGCTGCAAGTCGACTCAAGTCAGCATCTTAAGTGTTTTGTTTTCTCAACTTTGATCGGAGCAAGTTCATGCGACTGCGCGAAAACACGCGACCGGGTCCCCGACGGTGAGCCCCAGTAAAATAGCACACCCCCTTGAAGACAATCATACAAGGAGCGAGGACGAGGGTCATGGCACACAAGAGGGGAATGCGTTGAGTCGTGCAGGCCGAGTTCATGCGCAGACTGCAACATGGGACGTTACCGAAATTGAAACAAGGACGCGCTTGGGCGTCATGGAAGCCCTATGTGGGCAGGCGCCGAACAGCAACGCCTTCAGATGATGCATCTTGAAATGCAATCTCGGGGGCCCGTCGTAAATACGACTGAAATCAGGACGGTATTTGACGCGCGCGCGCTGTTCATCGAAGGGGGAAGAGAGAAGGCGGGAACTAGAGATGAAAAGCACGTACCGTTCTTCACAAAGGAGCGTGGGATGGTGTCAAAGACGCGTCGATGGGCTCTTTCCTTGTTGTACCTGGCGTCTAGGTAGGCAAAGGCTGGCGAAACACAGTCTTGGCTAGGGGGTGTGTTCTGGTTCTGCAGCGTTTGTTCGCAGTATGCAGTACACTTGTGCAGGGGAAGGGAAGCCCGGTGATGCACGGAATTTGAGGCTTGCGGGCTTGGGTGTCCCGACCTGGATCAAATGCAGGAGAGAGAGAGAGAGAGAGAGAGAGAGCTCTGGCAGCGGGGTCCCAAGGAACAAATCGATGAATCTTCTGGCTTTTTTGGGCCCAGGTAGCTAACGGTAGCGTGGACAGAGAATTGGGTGGTGTAGTTGACTCCTTGCTCGGCTGGAGCTGTACCTAGATGCTGGTCGAGCCGGTTTGGGTAGTGTATGACGGTCTACCAATTCTCCGGGGATGGACCAGGGAGCTGGACAAACGTTGTTCGCCGGGGCCGTGCGGTTCAGTCTGGGATGTGGCTGCAGGCCTTGGTGTGTCCCGCTGCTGGGGGACCTGACTTGTGCGTGGCTCTTCTGTCTGTGTTCCGAATTAGCTTATGCAGGCCAGCCTTGCAAAGGCCACGGGTGCTGGCAACGCCTCTCTCCCTCCCGCAAGGGGAGAGAGGCCGGCTGGGGCGGCGGCTTGACCAAGGTCCATGGGAGTGCGTACTTGAGGCTGGTCAGGGGTTTCTTGTGCTGAAGTACCGTAGCACAAGCAAAGATGGAGTATGATGCAATGCTAGACCCTGAAGGTTTACGTCGAAAAAGGGGTGGTTAGGAACTTAACCCAGCACTGGAGCGACTTGTTGATGTGACTGAGACGTTGTGCGCGCGCGCGCGTGTGTGTGTGTGTGTGTGTGTGTGTGTGGTAAGTCAAGACAAGGGAAAGCAGAGTCAAGTGGCGGGCGGCGTGTAGGAGAGAACGCCGGATATTTAGGCAGAGCCAGGGAGACTCAAGTGATTGGCAACGGACCGGAAGAGGAAGAAGGGGAAATACAATAAAACAAAAACTGGGTGGGAAAAGAGGGTGAGCGATAACGCCAACGCTCAAGAGGGCCGAAGTCCCTTCAGTTGACCACTCGGCACATTGATTAAGGAGAAGCTGGGGTGTCATGGACTGCTCCCAGGGGACGTCCATTGGACGATGCAGTGACCCTGCAAGAGAAATGTGGGCAGAAGAATCCCGGCTAAATGATTGTGAGTGGGTAAGCGTAGGGGAAGCCTGCGACAAGAGAGGCGTGAACGGAACGGCTCCCCAGTGCGACGACAGAGGGAACAGAGGCGGGAATAGAAAATGTTGAAGAATATTGGCGTGATGTGCAGAGTCTAGACTAACGTTCATCTTCACCGCTCTAGAAGGCTAGAGATACGTTGTAATGAGCACCCACGGAGGGGAGGGGAGCGCACCCGACAGCATGGGGGAGGACCCGTCAACAGCACAAGGGTGCGACGGGCTACTTAGCTAGCGAGCCATCCAACCCAAGCCATGTCAGACAAGCCGTCCAGGGTGAAGAAAAGTGACAGGTGCCCAGTCAAAGAAGGTGTGGCTGGCTCTCAGCGATATAAGCTTCGTCGACAGCTCGAGATGGCGATGCAAGTGGCAGTCTAAGGTAGCTTCACCGTTGATGCTGCCGGGGGAGGGGGGATGACTGCGCTGCTTGACCCAGATCCAAGAGCTTGAACGCCCCCCTGCGGCTGGTAAAGAATGGGATGGTTACTATAACATGCACTATATGGTACGGACGCTTGAAGTAGTCTGGTGGAGCGTTGCCTGTCTGTCAAAAACGCCAGTGGCCGTTAGCAAATCGATAGCCCTTGTTGGCACCTAGAAATACCCTAGTCACCCAAACGTTGCACCTCAGCGGTAGCCAACTCTAGGAAACCTCTTAGAACCACGAGGGTTCTCAGGCGTCGTGGGTTTGGTTTTCGAGCCATGTGTAGCGTACGTACTCACCATCGTTAATTTGTAACACGATAAGCTCCATCTAGCCCAGTACGCGATCGAGAGTGGTGCGCGGTTGCACCAACAGGCGGCCGTATTGCTTACAATTTGCCCCCTAAGCCGGTAATGACGACGAGAAGACAGCGACGACGACAAGCAAAGATATGGCTCAGGTCAAGGTCAGACAGGGATGTCTAGTGCTGCAGCAGCAAGCCCCGATTGTGCCGCGGCAAGGTACTGCGAGAATCGGTGCAAAGTATTCCCTAATCATTGGGTTTAGTACATAGTACGTGTGCAATGTGGAGGGCAGCACATCTTCAGGCCAGTGCAGCCGTCTCTGCCATGCTGTGATGTTGTCTGCCTCGAATCATTGCTGTACATAGTACATACAAGACGGCCCGGCTTGCTGGATTCTCAGGTCGCCGTAGCACAGCGGCGTGTGCGTGTTTCTGCAAAGCAGTCACCACAACGCTGGAGTACCTAGCCCAAGGGCCTCCCTAGCTGGAGTTACACATAAGCTGAGAAGCTAATGTTCGAGAATGTGACCGGCAGATTGGATGGGACGATATGGATGTTGTAGAATCTCGGGTGGGCGACACAGAATGCGCAGGGATAATCGCGGAAGGCTTTGGTTAGGTTTCTCTGCACTGTTGCACATCAGTCCGAATCGGCATCGTATTCACCATCCAACCCCTAGCAATTGCGAGAGCAGCAATTATCTTGGCCATATCCGCCGTACTCGGACGACACCTGTGCGGAAACAAGGGTCGTACGTGGAGAAAAGAGGCGAACCAATATCGGGGTCTGGTAAAGTAACAAAAAGATGACGTCGGGCCTCCTGCGGCTTCAAAGTCTCTCTAGCATACGCCCAAATCGATCTCTACCAACGCATTCTGCGCGACGTCAACGGCGGGCGGTTAGAGAGGCAGACCGTCTCAGGCAACTGGCTTTAGTGGCGCGGGTTGACTCAGGCTAGGCATCAGGGGGATTTGAAAAATTGATAAGCCCGTGGTGAGTGAGGGGATGGCTAGCGGGCGGGGGGGAGGGCAGGGCACGATGGCGCCGTCTGAAGTTGCGACTTGCGAAAGAAACAGCGCAACTCACCTTGAGAACCTATAGGGTTGGGAATAGGAGTCGACGCCGCCTAGAGATGTGGCCCGGGAAAGAACATCATGTGTTTCACCAGAGAGAGCTGGCACGTCGGCTCGCCTTTCTTTTCGTTTCGTCTCGAGTCGTCTCAAGAAAAAAGGGGGGGAAGAAGGCTGAGTCGGTTCAGGGATGCATTGGTCGTATGTACTATGTGTGTGTGCGCACACGGGCGTGTGCGTCTATGGTGCAGTATCGGCATGAAGGCGCGGATATGTGACGAGATCAAGTCAGACGAGTCCGGCAACCGTCGACTGGGGCGGACAAAGTTTGTGCGGTGACTTGAGGGTGGTGTCGTAGTGTTTGAGGACCGCCTCACAAATCAACAAGAAGAATGGGAACCGGTCCGCAGGAACTCGCCTGAAGGGAACGTCACAAGTTTGCGGACGGTAGAGGAATGGAAGTTCTCGCCAATCCGCAGGAGATGGTAACGGCTTGCTTTGATGATGCCGTTGATGTCGATTTTGAAGTTGAACGATGAGGTGGTGTTGGATGAAGGAAGCAAGCAAGCAAGGTCCTCGTACAGGGAAGGGAGCGGGGGGGGCCGACGGGAAGGCCAGGCAGGGGGGGGAGGAGCAGAGGTACGGCAAGGCAAGGCAAGGCAAGGCAAGGCAAGACAAGGAAGGCAAGAAGGGACAACCCGCCAGGCCAGGCCAGGCCAGACCAGGGCAAGAGCCAGATTGTGGGTGGTTTGCTGGGATTGGGAAGACATGGAAGTCACGATGCAAGTGACATTTGTCACCACCTACCTAACCTAGGTAGGTAGCATAGCAATCCAGCACTGGAACACACGCCCAACGGCACGTGGAACATGTGCTTGCCGGCCGGGGAGGACGGTTTGCGGTCGCGGCGCCGGCGACGACCAAGACGACGACAACGACAGCGACGAGACAGACAAACAGACAGGCTGTACCAGGCATTTCAACCTCATGCCATTGCAAAGACGCTACGTCAGATGCTACGGATACTACATGCAGTGTCTTATGAAGCTGTACTGAATCGCGACGAGTGCCAGTCGAGACGGGGAAATGCAACGTCTTTGGCATGGCATGAAAGCTCCTATTCTTAGTTTGGGTCATGACTTGGCCTAATACATCTACTCTGCCCTATTGATACGGATACGTACTCGGTTCAACATCAGTTGGGTTAGAGAAAACACGAAAGAACGATAGGATTGGTCCGACGCAGCAGCACATCGATTTCCCTTTTGGGCGTTAAGTGCCTTGCTCCAACTGGGTTTTTGTCAGCAGATGATGCTCGTGGATCGTGGCCGACACGTTTGCCTTCATAGTTTGCCCCCTCCGGCCTGTACCAACCTTGCCCCGCGCCAGGCACTCTGTCACTAAGGCAAGGCACAGTCAGTGCGTGTGCGTGTGTGTGTGTGTATGCGCGCGCGCGCGCGTGCACATCCATCCATCGCATTTCGGTGTACAATGACAGCAGCGGGAGGGAGCATGTGCAGCAGCAGCAGCTTTGCAGCTGTACATCCGTCTGTCCTGAGTAGTTGCCACACGCGCATCATGTGCGAAATGGTTGGCTGCCTAGCATATTGGTTGGCGGTGCTCTCATGATTGGTGAAATGTCGGGGAGGGGAAGCTGGCAGGGGAAAAATCCTTCCAGCCGTTGGTTGGCAATGTACAAACACACTCCAACATAGTTAGCGCAGGCAAGGTTTCAAGAGATACATAGTATGAGATCATTTGCATAATGTCGAGCTTGAATGCGCGCGGGTGTACTTCCCTCGCAAATGTGGACGTGGTTGGTCCAATGTATTCCTCTCGGGCAGATGTTCTGACTTGGTTACTGCCGGCATCTAAACACCTGCGCTTTGTACCACCGAGCTGGTTCTCCATATCTACACTTGCAACGGTTGACGGTTCGCGAGCGGTACGATGCGATGCGGGAGGCAAGGATATCGGCACCGTCGAGTTGGGACTGACCTGGGCCAGTAGTGTACATTTCGTGGTGAGTGGAATGGAGGAGGCTACCAGGGGACCTATCGGTCGAGTGTGGGAGCATAGTAGTACAGTACACCCACCACCACCTGCGGGGCCTGGAAGGCCAGCAGCGACCCCAACGTCCAGGGCTCAATGCCAAGAGGGAACGCCTGCACGAGAAGGGGGCGGGGGTAAGGGCAAGGGCAAGGGCAAGGGGATCGCAAATGGGTGTGCTGCTCGGATTCCTTGCAGCCCGCCTTTCCGCAGTAGCGCAACTGGACATTTTTGGGGTCTGCCTCCAATGGCGGTGCTGTCCTATGCCATCCATGGCATACGCACCAGTCGGGAACTTTGGTGTGTGCGCCATGAACCGGGACAAGGGGAGAGGGTCAACGGCGAAGACCAGGGCGAGCACGGTACAATGTACCGTGCTCGCATTGAGCTACAGCCTCTCCCATGGCCCTAGACGAGACCCTGGACTGCGTGCGTGTGGCTAAGACACATTTTGTGGCTTGCCAGACTGGGGAATGTTAACCAGCTAACTACCTAGCTAGGTGACCTTGTTACCGTCCTGGTGCTATGCCAGAGTAAGTGGCGTATGCTTCTTGTGTCGTCACGTAGAGACATCTTGAATGACAGCGTTTTGAAGAATGTCTCGGGCTAGGGACCCGGATGGACAACTACTGTCGCCACTGCTCGTTGATTGCAGAGCAGGCTTGAAAATTACAACGAGCTAATTGCTCATTTCAGCCGAATTTCTTCTTCCCTGGTCCGCCCGCCCGCTGGCCAAGTGTCCCCCGCCCTCCAATCCAGCGGCTCGCGAGCCGGTTCGTAGATTGACAGGAGACAGCGGGGCTAGCTAAGGTAGCGCGCTGCAGTTTGGAAGGGGCACATGGTGATTAGCTTTCGCAGTTGGTATCTACTTAGGTACTTTAGCACCACGAGTCGCAAACAATGGTCCACTCGAAAAGGATTGAAAGCTTGCTGCTAAGCGATGGCTTAGCGCCGCATCGGCGACGGAAATCGCCGTTTTGTGTATTCGAATGTAAAAGAAATGCCGCCCCGGGCGGGCACCCAGGGGTGTGGAGTAGTGTACACCCTACGTTGGACGCGGGCCGAACACGCTTTGATATGTAGAGGCGGTGACGTTGAGACAGAGGGTACCCGACGCGTCAAGATGGCTGGCTCTATTGCATCCCTTCGCGACGTGAAAGCACAAGGCGATCGGCCTCGGCTTGCTGTGAATACGGGAGGGCCGCTGCGCCGTTGACGAGGCTTGCTGTTTGGGGCAGCGCCTAATGTACCTGTCTGTCGTATCCGTACACCATCGAGTTATGCGAGCGCACGGTCTCTACCACCGCCTTGCCGAGGGTCGCGCCAGCGTTGGTGGTTGCCGCGGGCGTTCTAGTGTCCGGCGTCCATGTCCGCCAAGTTCTTGATTCGGCCAAAGTCTGCTTCTCGAAGCCAAGGACGAGTCGTGGAAAGCGGGAAGTATTGCGTTTCGGGTAAGGAGCGACGACACTCCCTCAGGCATGTTGGGGGCCACCTTCAAAGAGGTCATCTTCCCCGTGCGCGACGCAACGCAAGTAGCCCCGATCATCCACGGCTCAAACTCCAGACCGCCGGTAAGATTGGATATACGCAATGCTGCCTGGCGCGCCGCGGGGGTCATGTTATTGACGGAACCTTGGCGCCGGTGTGCAGCCGTGTGAGAAACCTGTGGAGCCAACGAAGGAAGCAAGGTCATGGCCGACCAAGATTGCTGTGCCGCTGCCATCGGCGACCGCATTCCTGTCGGCATGGGCGTTCTCTCCGTGGCAGGATAGGCAGAGAGCAGAGGTGTCGTCGTAGGACAGTATTGACGCTTGTCTCTCGCGGAGACGGGGCGTCTCTCGGGTGGCTGGTGATCGGTGTTGGGCTATTCGAGGCGACAGGATGTGGCGCCGGCAGTAAAGACATGTTCTCCCCAGCCAGGAATAATTCGCGTCACACATGCCAGCCATCCAATTGCAGCTGTGGCAGGACTCCCAGTTGAGTTGGCCTTTTGGCTTGGACATGCGCGCTGAGCGCGTGTCTTACCTCCTTGCCTTATGTGACACATGCCGTCGTACGCGTGAGCTCGCACGTAGTAGTATCCGTTACTGCCTTGGAGCATCGTCGTTGGTTGCACCGAGACGGTCGTTTATGCGCCGCGCTCGTTGGTCTTCTGCAAAAGCTGAAGTATGGGCCAACCAAAGCCAACCGAACCGTAGTGCGCGTGCTGCGCCCATCCCATAGTTCCTTGCAACAAACACGGTGGCTATTTTTAATCCTCCCCGTCGTGTGGCGTCCAGCTAGGTGAGGCAAGATGACCGCGATTCAATGCCGTCATTGGAAGCGCAAAGAAACCGGAGAGGTTGAAGCTTTTGAGGTGCTCCGTGTATCTGATGCTGATGCACTGTCGCGTAGGGAGAAGGAAGAAGCATGGCTCGCCGCGAAAGTCATCCGGCAGGATAAACAAATGGTAAAAAAGGAAATATTCTATATGGGAGTCAGTGACAAAGGAAGCGATACCAAAGGGAAGAGAAGACGTCGCAGTCGAAGAAACCGATGATACCGTCCAGCATCAGCGTCGGAGTTGGGTCCTCCCCAGATTCGACGCGTCATTGGTGGTTCTTAGTCACTTTTTCGTAATCGAGCTTACCCTTCTGGCTCCCGCGATCCCGTCTTACTTTTCCCAGCCAGTGTGTCTGCAGTCACTAGTGTCCAGATGTCTTCCACCAAATGCAATATCGTCCGAAGTGACACCAAGCTGCTGACTGTACCCATGCGGCGAAACTTGACAATCGAGGAGACTTGCTCATCTGGACATCTGTCAGGGACGGGTGAGATTGGACTCGGGAGCCAGATATATGTCTGTCCGTTGGTGCGCGCTCGTACGGGTGATGCATGTGCATGCAGACTGCAGTAACGGCGACGAAGATGCCGGCCGGCGTGGCTGATACTCCCCCATACTATTTAATGTCAGCTTAATCGGGAGAGGCGAACGAGAAGAGTTGTTGGATCACCTTGGCTCACGAAATTGGGCAATTGGCGACCGTCTGTTTTCCGCCCGGTGATGGTTTAGTGAAGCCTCGAACTGGGATTTTGCGTCATCAGGAAGGAAGCGACCATGATATATTATGAAAGGTAGGTAGGTAGGTAGCTACCAAGCAGGAGGGTCCCGGGCAGGTGTATCAAGTACTTGCTGCTTGAGTAAGGCGCGGCACTTGCAGACTGACTCTTCGCAGCTGCCTTATTTCCATCCCAGGTCGGCTTGGCTTCCACGATGGCCAGAGGAAAGCGCAGCGCCAGGGACGGCAAGCAGCATGCCCCTATTACGAATTTCTATATACGCCGCCTTTTTCACCGGCTCCGTCTTTTCCACCACTACCTACCTACCTACCTACCTACCTATCTACCTGCCTCGGTCTGATGACTATCGTCTCGTTCCATTCCTGACATGTCTCAAAACAACGGCATCCCATCGTTCCAGTCAACTCCCTACTTACTTACCCTCCGCACGCACCTGCGCCTGCGCCCGCGCCCGTTCAACATCGACAGATTCAAGGTGGCCGATGCTCCGTCCTCTCCTTCCTGGCGGGATCGCACATGAATCGTGCCTCGGGCTTTCCTGCCCTGCTACATATACCTCCATTGGGTTCTTCAACATTTGGGTCGTGCAGCCGGATCTCCAGGTCTTAACCTTGTTCTCATGCCTCAACCTTGCCTCGAGATCTTTCGGAGATTTTGCCAACCCATGGATGGTCCGACCCATCACTGTCGTCCCTCCCTTTAAGTTGTTTAACCTGACATGGGATGATGGGTACAAGTACAGACAGTCGGTTCTTTGCACTTGTCCTTCCTCCTCGGAGACGGCCACCGACCCTCCGGCCCGCTGCGGCACCATTACAAGATAGCCGGCCTGCACGATGCCAGGACATCGGTCTCTACTGCACGAGCCCCAGCTGACTTGCACAGGGGTCGATCCTGTGTATCCGTTCGAATATGGATACGTACACCGCGAGCGTTGCCATACTACTTACTACCTTCCAGAGTAGGCGTTTCACGCAACGCAACACCGGGCTGCTTGTACACTTGTTCGTCCTGAGAAACGCGGGATTGGCCAATGCCACAGTTCAGTTATTCGTTGGGCTCGAGCTGTCGAGCTTCGGCATGTGTCCTGATCTCTGAGTACTTTTGCCGGCGACCGGACCCCCACACCATATTTCTCCCGCTTGCCGATCGCTTCACTAGGCAAAGAGAAAAAGAAACACCCCCGAGAAAAGCAATACGCTGAAATAAAATAAAAAGTGCGTCATCACGTCCAATTTGATGATTTTTGGACCCTACGGCCGGCCGGGTGTACATAGTACGCCAGCCCTCCTTGCAATCTCTAGGTCGTTCGCTCACGAACATGGCAAAAGCAACGGGTCGGTTCAGGGAACAACCGCCTAGACTACCGATACCGACGCCCCCAGCCGTCTTTCCGATTCAGCCACGGGTCTAAACCAGTCTTGCCACGGCGGCCGTACCAGGCAGGGGGTTCGGGCGGCCCCGGCTGTAGCCCGTGGGCGGCCCTGGCAAGTGGGTATGGCTGCTGCGGGTGGGCGTTCAAGGGGTGTCGGCCAGCATGGGCTATCCGTAGGGACGGTGAGGAGGAGGAAGAGGCAAGGTAGGGGGACACGGGATTGGGCCGGGCTGGACTAGACAAGGGAGGGCTGGGCTGCTTCTTCTCCAACCTCGATGACAGCCCCGAGAAACCTGGGCTGACAGACCAGACCCCCTGCGAAGCTTGAACAAACGGGTCTGGTCTCACTTTGAGAGACGAACGACTGCTTCCCTTGACAATGAGCTAAAACGCACCGCGGCCAAGGACGAGGATGGCAGCACCGATGCAGACCCGGTTCTCTGTCCACAAGACGACGGAGACTGATAACCTGGGGAAGACGAGCAGGCTGCGTGCGTCCAACCCTAGCTTTCAGGACTCGCATGTGGGTGAAGGGCCCTGCCCTTGCTGGGCCTTACCCTCGCCCTCGCCCTCGACCTCCGCCTCGAGCTACCCTGAGCTTAAGAAGCTACCCGGTCAGGTACCCGCTTACAGGGCCTCGGGACCCTAAAAACCCTCTCACATTCTGGACACCTGTTTTACACCTACTCTGTACAGACACAGTACACAGTCCGCGTGTTGCAATGCATGCAGCATCAAACCGGGAGGGAGGGCGAGCGAAACGTAGTTTCAACTTCGTATATCTCCACGTTGAAGCCAGCCTCGGTTTTGGTGCCATGAGCAATCTGTCTGAAGGATTGATGCATGAATGGATGTCAGTTTCTGTCGTGTACGAATATGCTATGTTCACCGGGGCCACGGCGACACGGCGACTCGGACGAGGCACACATTGCGAGGGGCAAGCGATGGTCACTAGCGGCGCGGGCAGGCGTTCGGATTACTACGCAGCGAGGTCACAGTGTCATCCGGGACCCACAGAACCGCAAGTGTTCTGAGGCCAGGCAGCCCCTCCAATCACGCGCCCACCACGCCACGCCACCTACGGAAAATGGGTACGTACATTCCTTGCTAATTACAGTACTACCTACTGTGCTGTACCTACCTTACATAATAGTAAGTAAGGTGGTGTAATGTACTGTGTAAGTAGGTGTGGCACTCGTTGGATGACAAGTCCATCTGGGCCATTACAACTAGATTCGGTATAACCTCGTCAAGGAAGGTGGGCGCCATTCCAGTCAGACATGGATATTCCCTTCATATCACAGACAAAGCCACCATTGTATGGATCGTACACGTACAGGTAGGTATGTGGTCCTACAACTACCGGTACTGCGTGCCTGCCGGTAAATTTAGCTCACTGTCAACCACTGCCAACGTCTTCTTTTGTTCTTTCTGCAACGCCATTCCCCAGCGCGCATTCCACCCGCCGACGCCATCAACGGCGGCCAGCCCGGCCCAGCAACTAATGAAAAAGTTTAATACCGCGTACTCCGTTCTGTGTCCTGCCCCTTCCGGTCTCGGCCGGTTGGGCACGAGACACATCCGGGGCGAGAATGCGGCGATGCCGTTCGACCTGTCAACCTCCACCCCTGGGCGCGGGCGCGGGCGCGACCGGCTCACTGGATAGGAGCTATGCCGGTTAACGCGTCGTCCGGCATGTTCGATGGAGCCCATGTCGTGGAGTCGTCTGTCGGTGAAAGGACGCCCACCCAGACCAGGTTTGTGGTCCTCCTCGACCGGATTCCATCTCTCCTCAGTATGGGGCACTACGAGGAGTCCCTCGCCCGCCGTGCTAGGTACTGGTATCGTACGTTGCGCTGCAAGGCCGGGGAGGGGATGTGATTGAGGGAGGGGGGGGGCGAGAGCACGAACCCTGACCGCCTTCTCCTTGTCCCTTTTCCCCCAACGTCCCATTGCATCCATTCGCAGATTGCTGCAGCACGCATACCATCTGCACATGGTATATGCCGGACCACACGGATGCTTCCCTACGTAGTACTGCGTAGGGTCTCCTCTCATTGCGCCCTAGCATCCTTGCAAGCCATGCCACTTCTGAGCGCCCCCCCGAACCCAACACTGAAAATCGACGACACTCGTCGTTCAACACCATGTCTATCTAACACGCAGCCCATCCTCTCGACTTCCCGCCAAAATGTCACATCCGGTTGCAGTTGCGAATGTCGATGCTCATGGACGGTATCTGCTCGGGTCAACGTATTGCACACGAGAGAGAGAGAGAGAGAGAGAGAGAGAGTCCCCGGACTTGACAGCATACGCGCCCACCCAATACCATCTCGACAAGTAGGGTCGCCCTCTCGTGAAAAACACCTCACCCCCTTGTTTCACACAGAGCCAAGATCTTCATGTCGAAACATGATGGCGCACTTGGAGGTCTGGAGTCCGCAACTCAGCGCCTCTTGAGAGAAGTGCGAGGCATCGTCCCTCCGAATATCAGTGGACGACGACTTCTTGCGCATCTCTGTCTTGTGCCGCCGCAATAGTGGGGGTTTCTGCTCGTGCTCTCGCCGGGGTCCATGCCACAATCCCAATGGACGGAGCATCTGTCAGTCAAGGGCGACCCCGACAGGTCGGGCTGGGTGCGCGGGAAGGGAGCTAGGACAACGTCCCCCGCACATGGGTTATCAACTCGGTTCGACACACTCGAGGCTACGCCCGGTCAGACGCCGTACTAGGTCTTCATAGAAACGGCCACGAGTTTCCAGGAACGGCATCTCATTCTACCGCCATCCTCATCCTTCGTCACAGCTTTGTAATGATAGCGAGTCATGCCTCGAAGCTACGCAGGTCTCTGATGGCTGGGCACCAGGAACCCGTCCATTTCCGTCGTCGAGAGGCCCGGCAACCGGGTCGTCCGGCCACGGCCCCAATGGCACTGCACGCTTCGCCAATGTCTCGGCCGTGGCCCGTCATTTGCGCTGGCGCGCAACTTCATACGCACTGGTGCCTCTGTTGATGACGATCATCGGGGGCTGGACCGCACAACATTGTAGGAAATCCCGTCTAGTGGCGGGTAGGCGGGCGTTCGAGACAGACGGTCGGGCCTCCGTCACTTCAAGACATCTACAGCGTTTGTGTGGAACTGTGTTGAGAAGAGGGTACCCTTCCCTTGCCGCGGGCCGCATTCCTTGGCCGAGCTATTCGTCTGGAAGTATCAGACTTCCGAGCAACGGCTAGTGTCTGCGTCATCACAACTATCGGATTCGTCATGCAAGACGTCTTAACGGCACATTGCAGTCACCGGTCCCGGCACATGCGGGGGGGGGGGGGGGGATTGCCTGACTCCCAGATACTTCAGGTATCAATCGCGATTCATGCCGCCAGCTATTTTGCGGCCAATGTTTCTTGTTGACTACGTTGCGTCCGCGTAGCCCGCCTGCTGTTACAGCTGGGCTGGCGCATGTCAGTCACGAAGCGTCTCGAGCCAAGTTCAACGTAGTCGGCTTGACAGCCGACTGGTCACGCTGCGGCACTGTGGGAATCCATGCGGCTGGCCCCCCGAGCAAGGCCGGTCTTCAACCGCATCCGCTGTGTGAGATGATCTTCGGTCCACCTGACGGCGCCGCGAACGTGTACCGCAGCAGGACATCATGACACGCATGTGTCATAGAGTACGTTCTAGTGTATCGGAGGAGCGAGGCCGGGCCCAATAGTACGCTCCGTTCCGACGTTCCCACCCCGCTTGCGCGGTTTTGGGTGTGTGTTTTTCTTTTTCTTTTCTTCTGGCACTTGACCTCCTTAATCTTCGAGAATAGCCCGGTGACAGAGTCAGCTGTCCGCGGGTTCCGAGGCTTACGATGGACAAGCCACGACGGGCACCAAACCGCAAGCGGTGGGCGCCGGGCTCTTTGGCCTTCGCTTCGGTTCAGGTATCGCCAAACAATATGATGCCACCCAGGTCGTTTGTAGGAGGTACAGTTTTTATTTAGGTTTTTTTGCCTGACTTTGTGCCTTCTTCCCGGGAACGGGCTCCCCTGTTCCTCGCCTCTCCATGCTACGCTCCTCGCAACCGTCTGTAAATCTTCCGAGACCGAGGCTGCGATCTCCATCTCTAGCTCTCAGGTGGTGTATCTGTTCGCCACACAAAGAGGCTGATTGATGTATGCAATAGCGCACACGACTGGAACAGACGCGTCGTGCACCGATCGCGCTTCTGTTTTCCGCCAAGGGTCCCGTCGTGGTCTTCCACTCCTCCCCCGGTGTAACGAGAACGACCCAGAGGATCCATCGCCCACTCGAGCCCGCCAAACTCCGCTGTTCAGGAGCAGGCTCCGAGTCTTCCCCCCCCTGATGCGCTCATGAGAGTACGCGTCTACGTACTCTGTACCGAACGAGCTTCAGGATGGCCCAGAAATGAAGTGGGCCGCCCCTGGACGTATCCGTGGGCGCGGAGCGCTCCTCCTCCTCACTCCAACTTCCCCCTGCATCATGCAGTGGTATCGGCGACAGGCATTGTTCCACTATATTTAGTCACTGTACGAGTACCAACTGCGTACGCAGGCTGTGGGAGGGGATGGGGGGGCAGGACAAGCAGGCAAGCGAGCTGCGCGGGCAAGGTGTGCCGCCCAGGGAGTACATGCATTATTTTGGCAGAAAGAATGATACCCTGGCATGGATATCCATGCGGGTTCTGGGATGTACAAGCCTGTCCGCCTTCTCCAATCTCCACGTACACTACGTAGGAGGGGGGAGGGGGGGGGTGTTCTTGGACGCTCCCAAAAGTGGGAAAGCATGCTCAAGGATGCTTTGTTAACCAGCTGTCAGGCTCACGTTCGAGAACCCGTTGAGGAACGCCCGCCCAATCTTGGACGCGAGCCCCGGTGGAAGTGGGCATCCTTTGCGCTCTCTGGTATGGGAGCTATAGCGGATGGACGATATTGAAACGTGAACATGTACCTAGGTCGGCAGCAGCCCATTTGCATGGAACGGCGGCCGGCTGCCTTCTCAAGGCAATGCAAGGCAAGCGGGTTCGACGGTGACGGCTTTGAAGTCGATGGTATCCGTACCGTCTGCGCCAAGAGGAATAGGCAGGGGGCTCTGTTCGGTAGCGATGAGTCTGGAGGAAGGGCAAGGAATCGGGGGCAACGGGGTAGGGTAGGGGGGGAGGGAAGGTCGAGGAAGATACTGGGAAGACGAAGCGGGCAAGGGGGGGGGGGAGGGAAAGGGTTCTGGGGCCGGTGAGGTGAAGATGGACATGGGCGACGCGGTGGTCTGGTTCTGGTTCTCGGCGGGTGGAGCGACGCGTTTGCAGGGCCCCCGGCTCTTGGAAGACGCGTCGAGGCGACGAGAGGAGGGGGGGCCCAACTACTCGTGTTGTGTCAGCGGTGTGAGATGGCGAACAGTAGGACTTTTTCCGAATAGAGGCGAGGAATAGTCGGCGCTGAGAGAGTGAAGAGTTGGCGAGGCTCTCATGTATGTGTGTTCTCCAAGTAAGGTTGCCCGAGTGTGCAGTTGTGCTTTCCCTGCCGCGGTAACACAAGACTGGGACAGGGTGGTTGAAGCATCTACTGGTTGTATTCCGGGGACTCGGTCACGATGTGCTCCTAGGCTAGATGCGGAGAGCTGGACCTTTAAGATGTGTACCTTTGCTCCGGTACTGGCGTTGTTGTAATGAGCGGTTGGGCCGTCCGCACAGGAGGCAGATTCTCCGCCAGCTTTCGGGCGAGGTGAGATTCACGGAGACCATGAGTACTCTGTAGACCCTCGCGTATCGCGACGTGTAGTTGTCTGCGCTGCTGCCTCGCCTGACGGCCCTACTGAAAAGCTATGCCTCTCTGTCCCCACTTGGATCTTTGCGAGTGAGCAGCTGCGGCCTGGATCCGTGTGTGATATTGCCGTGATGTATGCCGATGTATGTGTCTGTTGATATCGCATGAGCCGTCTTCGGGGCTGGCGGTAGATGAGGCATATCCATAGCACCTCTCTGATTAAACACGTGTCCCATGAAGCTTGGTTAACATGAACCGACCAAGAACATTTTTTCCAGTAGCGCTTGGTCTCTTGCGATGTACACCCACCGGCCCTTCCACAGCCTCCAACATCTCTTCCACTCGGGCTTGATGCTCGGCAAAACAGTTGACATCACATGACGACGAAGATGAGGATGAGAAATACTCCTTTCAGGAGGGCTCCGACGGACGCTCTCTCTGAAAGCCACGCTTATGCTCCGCAAGCTTCTGGGGTTTGGCTTCACGAAACGTTCGAGCATCGACTCGGTTACGTTTGTCGAATGGCTACAAAACATGGCTCACCAGGAGCTCTGACAGACTCGCGCGTACGTCGGACGAGAGAGGCCATGGACGAGCAGCAGTGGAACCCTCCAACGGATATATTTGCTGGAAGGTGGACGTATGAGATTAGTAGTAGTGTTTCGAAATCGGGGCCTTTGAAGGGCCTTTGACGAGCATTATTGCGATTAAGGCATCCAATATCGTTAAGATTAAGTAAGGTCTGGGATTGAGTAAGGTATATATATATATATATATATATATATGTATTATATTGGGGGCCATGATAGGTCAAGACTGGTGTGTCGGACGTCTACTCACGGAGCATTCTTCACAATAATCCAGTGGCGATATATCGACAACCTGTCTCGCTCGCGTCATATTCCACTTTCTCCTTGGTCCACGAATGAGCAAAGGCAATGAGCATAGGCTTGAACACTATGCAGTAATTCCACGCTGGCAGCTATCTTGCTAGTACCACACGGGTCAGCGCGACACTTGTCTAGCTTCGGGTTTGGACGCCCTTCAGCTAAAGAAATGGACCCTGTATACGTCATGATTATAGGAGAACACACATCACCCAACTCTAATGCGTCCAAGAAGGTACCGGGCTCGCCGCAGAGGATGGAACTGCACTTATGAAACCATCTTGCGAAACCCCTTGACGTTTCTGGCGTGGGCATAGAGCTGCCGATATCCTCTCCAAATTCTCCAAATTAGCTGCTGTGTGAAGTGTAGCAGAGACGGATGTGAGGCTGACAATGATGCCGCCGTAGTATCCCCTCGTGTAGCGAGGTCCATGGCCGAACACAGTCGGCCATTGGGCGATTTCTCAACTTATCTCTGGCTTGCATGGAACAAACAAGGTGACGGACATGCTGTTCACAAAAGTCCGGAAGCTTGTAACTCCCAAGTCAGTCGAGGATCACCAAAGCCGAAGACGGCACACCGTTTTCTCGTGAGGGCTTCTTACCCGCGTCGAGTTACCCGTATACTCGCGACGGTCTAGCCGTTTCCAAGACCGGTAGCTTTGCAGAAGACGACTCATATTCAGAGAGATTTCCCTTCCGACAACAGGGATAGCACGGTACTAGAGAGCTTAGTAGGGAGAAATAAACGACTATACATTGCAGACTGTATATTGCAGGTCGTAGGCGACGGCTAGAAGGTATCCCTTGAAAATGTACCTAAGACGAACTGACCGAAGCTTACAACCGCGTCTTGTAATACTCCAGCCCCTTTTCGTATCCATAAACCTCGTCTTCGATACCAAGATCCTTGATGGTGACGGTCGACTCAGGGTGATAGCTATACCAATCCGGGTGCTGCTCGCTGAACCGCAACTGCTTAGCCATGTCCTCCCCGAACACGGGCCCGTACACCTTGGCGGCCGCCTCGTCAGACAGCTCGGCGTAGACGGCCGATTTGCCCGTGACCTTGCTCCAGCCCTCGACGATGGCGGACCACGGGATCAGGTCCGTCAGGACCGGCACGAACTTGCCAAACGTCTTGTCGGCCTGCGCCAGGACCGCCTGTACGACGATGCCCGTGTTGAGCGACGCGACCCCGGCGACGGGGACGATACCCTCGGCCTTGGAAGGCTGCGCCATGAGGTGCTGTCCGAGGAACGGCTGTGGCGCCGAGAATGGGAGGTTGACAAAGTTATCCACGTACCACCCTTCCCAAATCTCCGTCGTCTTGGCCGCCAGCTCCGGGTGCGTCTTCTTGACGTACTCGCCGCCCCGCGCCTTGGCGTCCCAGTGCGCGCACGGCAGCTTGCCGCCAGAGATGGCCTCGCAGTTGGGCATGGTGCTCAGGACCAGGTGCTTGAGCGTGGGCACCTTGGCGGCGATGTCGGCCATGTTGACGAACTGCTTCTCTTCTTCCACCGCGGCAGCCTCGATGCCGTGGCTGGGCACGATCTCCCAGAAATTCGTGGTGCCAAAGATGGCCACGGCGCCCTCGAAGGCGTGAGACAGGCTCGACGCGTCGTTGAGGTTGGCGGTAACCATCTCTACGCCCAAGGCTTTAAGTTCCTTGGCCTTGTCGCTGTCTACATTGCGTGTGATACCGCGGACCTTCCAGGAAGGGTCCTTTGCGAGTAGGCGGGCGACGGAGCCGCCCTGGGTTCCAGTGGCGCCAGTGACCACAATGAGAGACATTTTAAAGGCAACGTAAGATGCGGGATTTCGCTAAAGTACTTGTAATGTTTGATTGGTGGGACGGATCTGAGATTCAATGTCGAGGAGATGTGGATCTGACGGTCAGCTTACCAGTATATATATACATACTGGCTGTAGACTACACCCTCGAGCACGGAGGAAGTGTTAGATAGGGTAAATTGGCCGATTGGGCAAAATATAACGCTGACAGTGCGTTGTATTTACGCGAGATCATCAAAGGCAGAAGCTGTACCGGCAAATGAAGAGTCACCATTACGCAAGATACGATACGCCTTCTGACGGCGACGTTGGAGAAAGTGGAGAGTAAATTGTGCGTCCTTGGCAGGCCGCCATCCGATGAAAATGGGTACAGATGCGGCAGCTGCTAACCAATAAGTGCATTCGGTTGCTATCAATATAGCACATCCATGTTGGATCCTGTTCAGAGAAGGTCATCAGAGGCACTTTTGTGGACATCTGTCGAGCATGAGAAAACGCGGGGAGAGCGATGTGATTCGTGAGGCTAAGATGACCGCAATCCTGTGAGAAAGTAGTGCCATTCAGAGCAGGTCTCGCTCCCCATACATGGCCCTCTCAACTTACAAAGCCAATCCTTGTGTCTGGGCATTCCTCATCGCGGTTAGAGGAACCCCAGCTTGCTTATAAATTGAGCGTTTTTTATGTACCAAGTCCATACGCATGTAACTTTGAAGTGTAGTGCTATCGATTGCGAGTGATCTGTTGTCATTACACGAGCGTCGATGCCGATGGATGATGCGTAAACACAATTCGGCACCGGGCCAAGGCCTTGGAAGGTTGTCCGTGTCAATTCAACTTTACCTGCGGGCCTAGCCGTAAAGTCAGAAGTGACAACCTAACCTCAATTCATCCTCGGCGTCCAGTCTTATTTCCGAACGGGTAGATAGACTCTCAATGGCCTCAGTGGGGATATTACTTGTATATTGGCAAGATGTTCCAGCATACGACCAACGTCGGCCCGCTTCTTGAGAAGACACCAGAGCGGCAACCACCAAGTTAGGTATTTCCATGTAGCCTCACTTCTTGCAACGTAGGCAAATGCTATTACTCACCTTAGGTACAACTCAAACCTTACCTCAAAACTGCTCCGGCTCGGGCTCAGGAGAGTTCATGCGCTCTCCAGGCCTCAGACCAATCTCCTGGAACGTGCTCGCCTCACACCTTTGGCAACCATTCTGTCTCTCGACCACGTGAGTGATGCAGAGTACTGGACCACGCGCCGGACGCGGTGGCGCAACAGCCCAGATCTCCGGTCCCATACGTAGGACGATCCCGGACGACCCCCGAGAAGCGGGGCCAAGGGTATCTCTGTCCGAGTCGCCCTCCAATGCCGTCTCCGCAGTCTTCACGGGACGCTCGGAGGGAGGTGCGCCGCATTGCCCGTCGATTCTACCGGGAAATCTGTATGAATGTTCTGCTGGGTCAGCCAAGAAACCAAACGCGGTAGAGTGGAGAGGTGATACGGGCGGGAGGGGCGGCAGTGTATCTACGTTTCGAGGGTCCGGAGTAGAGAGCCTTTGTGGAGACGAGAAGTTGGAGCCGTTGTGCAAACTTTGCGGCGAGACGTAGGTCAAGGGACGGGTTCGTTCGGAGACGGAGATGGAGTCGCCGTCGAGATAGAAGTCAATGTGCTCATCGATTGTGTCTTCCTCGCTGTAGTCCTCATCACTGTACCGGCCTTCACAACAATCAGCACCATGACCTATTCCAGAGTCCCCTTGAGCAAGCCTGTCTTCGATACGACGCACTCTGGGGGACTCTCTTGACACCTTTTGAGTATCCACCGTTTTACCATAATGCGAGCGCCGAGCCCGCCTCTGTTCGAAAAGAAACTCATCAACCCCCCCAACCAGGTCCGCATACGTGGAATCCTGAAGGTGAAGGGTCTTGTTCCTACGGGGCGACTCACAGAGCCCGGAATCGTTGTTTCCTTGCACGTTGCCGAACTGACCATGCTCCCAAGTACCGCTAGACCCCTCAAAAGGGCCAGGCAGCGTTGATGCACGCCATGACGAAGTTTTGGGGGCTTTGGGGTGGGAGTCGGGATTGTAGTGTAAGATATTGAGGGGAGCAACAGTTGCGCTGTGAGCTTTCGTCCTCGAAGCACCTGCGGAGATGCCCGCATCGTCCAGGCCAACCTGTGTTTGAAGATCCCAGACCCGTCTATTGTGCTCGGCCTCGAACTTCTTGAATATCTCCTCGCGCTCCTGAAGGGCCATCTCCATTCGCAACTTCGCATTGATTTGTTTCGCTTGGCGGCTCGTTTTCTTCTTGGGGACATGGACCGGGAAGTCCTCGCCAGATACTGGTAAAGAGGAACGCATTTGCGGTGCATGGCGCTGCTGCGGAGGCTGAACCGAGACTATAGTGTCGTAAGGTCGATCCTCGAAAGCCGCCTGGCCCGCCCCCTCATCGGGATTGCTCAATCCGCGGTGGAGTCCGTAGGACTTGAGTATTTCTTCGGGATACTTGAGGCCACGCGTCCAGCTGATGGTGGCCTCCCTCATCGCAATGGCGATTCGATGAACATCTTGGCAACGCTTCGCCGTGCACAAGGCACAAGACCTCGTCGTGACCTGCTCGCCGAGAGCATTCACTAGCGACTGCACTGACTGGGCCATGATCATGTCCATACTCACCTCTTTATAGGTCCGTACATAGCCGAACCACGATTTACATGGTATCTTTGCAGGGCTTGCGAGGGCCGAGAAGGGGATATGGGACGGATCTACCGCATAATTCCATTTCTGGGCCGCCTTGAAGGACCAGAAGTTCCACAGGATCCTCGTGGGCTTTAGGTCGGATACATCGAGCCCGATGTAAGCGGCCTCGCACGTCCTGCAGAAGCCTAGAGTGATGGCCAGTACTTGAGAGTGCTGACAGAGTGGTGCGATGCAGGCATGACGCCCAGTCTTGTCTAGATTTTTGTGGAACTTGTTGCACTCGATGAGTTCTAAGGTGTAGTGAGCGCAGATGGTGAAGACAGTCTTTTGAGTGAAGCACATGTCTTCGATCGCGAAGGGTGAATCGAAACTAATCAATGTTAGTAGAAGAGGCAAGTAAAGGTACCCGCCGTTTGTCTGCTCTTGGAGTAAAGTGGTCGTCGACTTTGCCTGGGACGGCTACTGTCGATAAAATGAAACTGTGGATAGGTGGATGCGGTTGGTTACGGGAGGTGAGTTCGGCTTGCGTGAATTTGCAAACTTTTTATGCCAGACGCTGAAGAAAACACTGCAATGCGAAGAGCAAAGAGTGAACAATGATGCGTCTTGCGTATCGAGTTTCATTAGCACCATTGTTCGTGTACACAAGCTCTCGAGACACAACGTCGATGTCGCGGACAAAGATGCTTTCGAACAACCACGCGGTCGGCTAGGTTCTTTGCCAATGTCCGTATACAAGTCATGAGCCGGACAACAGAATTAAATTGTCACTATAAGGGGATCGACCAGGGAGGGTAGGCGTTATGTGATTTCAAGCTATCTGGCGCAAGTTATCGCCTTGGTGCGAGAAAGCTGCCGCCCGTTGGGCCACCATAGAGCGACATGTAGGCGCGGAAACTATGATACGAAGCCGTTAACGTCATGATTATTGTAGGCACTACTAGGTACATCTCTCAAAGTCCCGGACCCGTTCCAGGGTCATTTTTCGGGTGCTTCGTGTTTACCCCTCCATCTGTCAAACAAAAGTCGCCGAGCTGCCATTTTCAGGCTGTTCAGCCATCAGGTCGGTTAGATAGTTGGCGGTTCGTCCCCATCAATGCACCGTTGATGTAGCAAGCAAGCAAGCATTTAGAAGCCAAACTTCCTGTCCTTGTCCTCGATGGGAACCTCCTTGCCGGTCGTGTTCTTGTACTGGCCTCGGATGAAGTCGGAGATTTGCTCATCCTTTGCCTGCTCAGCTGCGCTCTCGTTGTCCTGAGGGCCTTGGCCGAGAACCTTCTCCTGGACGAAGTCGACGGCTGCGTGTTGTTGTCAGTATCTTAGCACGATGAGACTACTGGATTGTGGAACAAAAAGCACATACCCTTGTCAAGGCCATCCTCCTGCTTTTCGCTCTCCTTACCACCGCCGGCCATACCGTTGAGCTTGTCCATGAAGCCGCCAGACTCCTTCTTCTCGGGCTGGTCAGCCGAGGAGGCGGCGGCGTTGTTGTTGTTGCCTCCAGCAAGGTTCTTGACGAAGTCCATGACGAGTGTTTTGGGGGGTTGAGAAAGGGTATTTGTTAGGCTGATCAGTAGGCGAGATAAGTCGGTCAAGAGTGTGAAGGATTATGAGGATTGAATATAACAGAGAGGAAGAATCAAGCGGGCGAGAGGCGAAGGAGAAGAGGGATGGGCTTGGCTACTTATGAGGATGGATGTCGCACGCGGAAAGAGACGATAGGGATCCGTCACCAAAGCGAAAGCGGGGTTAATTGAGGTTCGTACAATAGTGGCTCAGACTGGTAGCACCTTCCTGCCTGTCCAGGTTGTCTTGGCAGCCAGCCAGCCAGCTACGTATGGTATTGGTTTGGAAGTTGCGACACGATACACCACGCGCCTGCCCGACCGCCTGCACATTGATAGAGAGTGAGTTAGGTAGCTACATCATCAGCTGGGCAGGGGCCACTGACGCAGGCCAAGTTCCCGGTCAGCGCGGCTCGCTCCTGAAGTTGGTACCAGTAGTTGTACTACTGTACTACTGCGTATGTAGTAAATTGGAAGATGTGGGGGGAAGCTGGGAAAGCCAGCGCGACATTGTAACAACAACGGTCTGGCCAACCCTGACTGAACTGAGAGGCTCCCTCCCTTCTGTTGCCAAGAATCGCAAACAAGCAATGAAGCTAAAGAAGGGAGGGCCCATGGAGCTAATCTACGCTTGGTGACGTGATGCCCGCCATGTCGTGTCATATTCAGCTCGCTTCGTCGGGATCCCTGTCCGACCGACCTCGACCAGGTTTTACACTATCCGTTCTATCATCGGTCGCCGTCATCTCATTGGTAGGACCCACTTTGGTCTCCTACAGGTACTTACACAGGTACCTAGGCAGTCTGGTATGGAGCTTTCTGCACCGCCACACATCGCGGGGTTCTGTGGCAATAGCGGCAAGCTGTGGCTTGACCGCAAGTGGCCTCATACACGTACTCGCCGGCTGACTCAACCCCCGAAGCCGAACTATGCACATTCGTCATGTCGGCGAAAGCGCCCCGCGATCCCGCCCAAGCTTTAAATCATTGCGACGGCGCAAACCACGACAGCTGTTGTAGCTAACCTTCACTGCATCGAACGACATCTATAGAGGCGCAAGGCACAGAAACGGTTGAGATGGATATCAAAACGACACCAGACCTCCTGAAGCGACCGCTCTATGGTACGCCGCCTCCTCGCTCACTCCATTAACCCCCGTTCGCATGCTAACTGAGTCTCAGTCTATGACCTCCCGCCTCAAGTTCTGACGACACTCTCCCTCAAGTCCGACGTCTCGATCCCTGATCAGACTCCGCCATCCACCCCAACCAAACACTCTTCCAGCTCCGATCCTGCAGGCTCTCAGGCCTGCTCGCTATGCGGAATCACCTTCTCCTCCGTCCTCGACCAGCGAAGCCATCAAAAATCCGACTGGCACCACTACAACCTAAAGCAGAAGCTGCGGGGCGCAACGCCAGTCTCCGAAAATGAGTTTGAGAAGTTGATCGGAGATCTTGACGAGAGCCTCTCGGGTTCGGACTCGGAAGAGTCAGAAGACGACGAAGACGATGCAGGCCGCAAGGAGACTACTCTCACCGCACTGCTGAAGAAGCAGGCCACCCTCGCCGAAAGGAACAGAACCCTCGTGCCCGGCGAAGACGACGAAGCTGAAGATCCGGTGCGACGAGCAGGCAAGGGCAAGCCCCCCCTGATATGGTTCACTTGCCCCGTTCTCCCACCCAACACCTACTTTGGCCTGTACCGAGCTATCCTCGCGGGCGAAGAGCTTCGAGAGGATGCGAACCTTGTAGATATTGTCAAGAAGAAGCAGTTGGACCCCATAGCCGCCCCGAAAGTCCTCAAGGATGGCTCGGCGCCGCCACCAGCTGCTTACAAGGGCCCTCACTTCTTCTTATGCATGATTGGCGGCGGCCACTTTGCCGCCATGGTGGTCTCACTGGCACCGCGTCAGAACAAGTCTTCTGCCGGGGCACTAAACAGAGAGGCCACCGTTCTGGCCCACAAGACTTTTCACCGGTATACGACCCGTCGCAAGCAGGGTGGGTCGCAGTCCGCCAACGACAACTCCAAGGGCACTGCCCATTCGGCCGGTTCCAGCCTGCGCCGGTACAACGAGCAGGCTTTGATTGAAGACGTGCGCAACCTTCTACAGGAGTGGAAGGGTCTACTGGACACTTCCGAGTTGCTTTTCATCAGAGCAACGGGGGCGACGAATCGTCGCACGCTCTTCGGGCCGTACGACGGACAGGTCTTGAGGCACAACGACACGAGGATACGAGGGTTCCCATTCAGCACGCGAAGAGCGACACAGAACGAGCTCATGCGATCTTTTATTGAGCTCACGAGGCTGAAGGTCAGAGAGATCAACCCGGAGGACGAAGCAAAACCGAAGACGGAACAGCCCACGCCTGCGAAAGCCGCGGCCCCCAAGCCCACGAAACCAAGGCTTACGGAGGAAGAAGAGACGGCACTCCTACACACATCACAGATCCAGGCCTTTATACGCCGCTCCAAACTTCCGGCACTATTGTCGTATCTGAAGAGCAACGACGTCAGTCCGGACTTTCAGTTCCAACCGCCGGACCAGAACTACCACGCACCTACGCCACTACATCTGGCCGCTCACCAGAATGCCGCGCCTCTGGTCCTCGGCCTCATCACCCGCGCTAGTGCCTCTCCACTCGTAACCAACAAGGACGGCAAGACCCCGTTCGACCTCGCGGGCGACAGGCCGACGAGAGATGCCTTCCGCGTCGCTCGTTCGGAGCTCGGCGAGGACAAGTGGGACTGGGACGTCGCACGCGTGCCAGCGCCGTTGAGCAAGGCAGACGCGGAGAAGCGCGACGAACGTGACAGGAAAGAGAGGGAGAGCAAAGAGACGGAGAGGAGACGCGTCGAGGAAGAGAGGCTACGCGCCGAGGGACCCAGAGTCGACGATAGAAAGAAGAGGGCAGGCGCTCTGGCGGCCGTCGCGTCGACAAAGACGGCGCAGGAGAAGAGAGAAGAAGAGGCGAGGGGCCTTACCCCTGAAATGCGGATGAAGCTTGATCGAGAGAGGAGGGCGAGGGCCGCCGAGGAGCGTCTCAAGCGGATGCAGGGCGGTGGATGATTCGGGCGTCTCAATAGTACGCGCCGAACGGCCCGGAATATGTTCCTAGCGGCACTACTTGCCACGTCCTCCACAAAGACAGACAAGCACCTAGGCCATATGAAATGTCTAAATGGATACCCCTAAATGACCTTACGCAAAATAAAGAGACGTTAGAAATGGGATGAGTCGAGGATATGCATCATCCGTATGATTCACGCTTCAAGGTGCTCCAGAGGCAGAGGAGGAGGATGGGAAGCCGAACCCCTGCCATAATGCAAGTAAGAGAGACCTTGACTATAATCGCAAAGACCGCGAGAACAAAGCTAGGCCCGAGTTCTTGTCCATGAAATAGACGACTGCGTGTATTTCATGTGTGAAGCAGAGGATATCCCTGGGTGGTAGTGTGTAACATCATTATTTTCTGACACGAGTAGTTATTATAAGAGTGTGACTTCTGCCATACAATGTAGAAGACTTGACAATATAAAGTAACTACTGATTTAGACCTTGCTTTAATCAGATGTGATAGCACCGGATCCCAGCTGGGTTCATGTTAATCGACATGTACTATTGGTGTGCATCTGTTTGTTTCCACCTTCAGGAGCCGCAAGGGTGTCTGACCGACCTCTCCGTGTATCGCCGTATCCCCTCAACAAGATGCAAAATGCATAGCCGTGCGACGGCTAACCCGGATGCTGACGCGTAATCCACAAGGTAGAACACGGAGGCATCTCCCGCGTGACGGCTGCTCCGCCAGCGCAAGCCCCTACGCCGGGTCTGCGGTGCTCTCGTCTTCGGCTCCTTGAAGAGCCGAAACCTGCCTCTTCTTACCCTGGACCAGAAGACCAACTCAATCCCATGGCGGAGGCCGAAGATGGCCCGTCAGCGGCGTCTACGAGACCCCCCCCCCCTCCCCTTCTGGACATGACACCGTCTCGCCCGGCACCACCGCAAGAGGTTGCGCCGAGAGACATCGCGGTTGCGTACAAGATACGTCGACAGACACTCGCAGCAGGGAGTCTCCCTAGGAAAGAAGCTTGATGGGGTGGGTTCAGCCACCGTAGCATGAAATCTCCAAAGACGGCATCCAGGGCGCCCAAGCTCTACTACACCAATACGAGTCTCGGCCAGAGCACATCATATGTCATCACCGGCGCCGCCCAAGATATGCGGCGGCCGAGACAGTCTGGGCCTCGTCTGCACCAACAAAGTGACGTCCAAGATGGCACTGACCAGCATCAGAGTATGAGACATCCAACGGCGGAGCGTTCAGAAAACACGGGGTTCTCGACAGCGGAACGTTGCCGATTCGACCTTTGCGCGTCCGGCGCTGGATCCATAAAGTCGCGGGTGGACGACACCGACGCCCGGCCGTGACGAACGCAAGGAACAACACCCCCTCCTCCCCCCGCCATCGTACGGCGAAGCATGCCACCATATTTATTTGCGACCAAGAGGCCCTCCTGCTGCTGAAGCGGCGGGAGGCATTCTTCCCGCACCCTCGAGCCTTCGTCGTCAGCGGAGGGCGTTGTCTTGCATCAAAACCCACCGTCGACGTCAATGCACCGAGACACGCCGAATCCCACTCTCGAGTCTCCTCGCGAGAGATCGGTATTGCTCATTCGCCCAAGCCACCATCCCCCACCAAATCCTGACCCGGTCTTGGCGGAGAATCGCATCTTCCACCGGACAGAGGGGCATGGGCAACAGTTGCTCCCTTGCGGTTCTTGTCCTTTTCGGCCCCGAAGAACAGCAAAAATCTAACCCGAGACGTGCGGACGGACAGGACTCGGCTGCGAAGATGGAGCCGCGGAAGGAGGACCGTAAGCGGACGGTGACCGAGCCAAAGGATACATGTGCACCGCGCGGCCTCCGCCTCTACACCTTCTTCGGGTCTTCAAAGCCGTCCTACCCTCACATCCAAGGCTCGGTCGGGTCCGTGATAGTTCAAGCCGGAAGAGACCAGACCGCCCGCAGACGTCCGCAAAAGTCGCTTCCACAGGCATGATCTCCAGAGAACGCCGACGACGACGCAAAACGAGAGAAAGCCGGACAGGAAACCCAACGCCGCGTCGGCCCGAAGCCTGGAAGCAGAGACCCGCTACACGCACCGGGATCTCCGTTGATGACGGCAGATCGCCGTCGGCGATGGCACCGGGGGTTAGACTGCGTTCAAGACAAACGGCTTCCGTCGCACAACCACCCCCTCGAGCACCGAGAGAGGGAGGACCAAGGAACGAGTTTTATTACTATTAACTAGATTGACGCCCTTGTCGGCCATTCAAGGCCGTGATGCAAGACACAAGCCGAGTCCCGCGGGAAATGATACGCATGGCTCCCCTAGGTACCACGAGTTCGCTCACTCTCTCTGCCCGAACGTCGTCTCCGTATCTCCTCATTGTGGGAGAGGACAGGAAAGTAAAATAAAAAGAAAGGTGTTGAACAAGATCTGCAAACCATACCAGTAGTGGTCCCGGCCAGCCCTGCTGCATGCAGTAGAAACTGCCGGGTGGGCCTCTCATCCAACGAGCTTCACAGCCACAACTCTGACGTTACCGTAAGGCTTGCATGGGGAACGCGAATCTGCGTTCGGATCAGACATTCTGCATGTTGGGCGGAGTAGGCCACAGGAACATTCGAAGAGCGCGGGCATAGGATAATGTGTTCCACGAGTTCGGACGAGAGTGCTTGACAATACCATGTTTTTCACCCAGCATTTAAGTCCAGACGAACTTGGCCCACGACGACAACCGTTGTAGCCACAACTGCAAAGGAAAACATTCTGTATCTGCGGGGTGAAACAGCCGATGCCTGTGTCAGATGGACTTATCACCGCTCAATGTGCCCAAACTGACATACGTGGGCCAAAAAGGGTAATTGAAGGAGGCGAGCATCGCTGGACAAGAGGTGAACCACTGTCGGCTGGAGACTCGGGAGATTTCGTACCCCCTGTTGCGAGAGTCGGGGCCAGCTGTGTATTTCCTTTTTGGGACATCAGCGAACGACCCCGGCCACCACCGTCAGGGTTGCACCGTGAAAGACTACCATGCTTTTCGGGGCAGGGGGGCACCGGGGGTGAACAGAGACAGGCCCAGCAATCGGAGGCACATCGGCGCACTATCGGTTAAAGACCATGTTGGCCGGCCCTTGCTTCGCGTCGGCCTGTTTAAGAGATCACAGAGTGCTGAAGAAACAACAAATGCAGACTTGGCAGACAAAAGTTGCCGAGAATAGAATCTCAGCGGGACCTGGGAAATGAGAGAACAACGTGAAGCCCGATTATCCATGTGGCGGGCGAGAAGAGAGTTTCTCAGCGCACGTCGCCGGGTGCCAGCGATCTCATGATCGGAAACGAGCTCTAATTGCATTGTCTTTCTCTTTTCTCTAGGAACCCCGTTTTGGAATGTCCTGGCTTCCTCTTTTGTCCAACCAAGGATGGGAACCAATCTGCGGGACTCAATGATCGACGACAAGACGGGGTAGACGGCATGGATTATGGGGAGGGCCGCGTAAAGTCTGATTCTTCTGATCAATGGACTCGGTTGAATGCTCAATATCTCATCTCGACAGACCACAGCGTCAACAACGAGATGAGCAGCACGGTGGGCAATTGTTTCCAGACGGAGACCAGCCTGGAAGCGTGGTTCCAAATTAACATCAGAGTTGGTCCCGGACAATGATGGACGGAGGTGGTTGGAATTTGATGACGGGCCTCGGCAGGGTTCGGAAAAGGGCCTTGGGACGGTCAAGAGTCCGCGAAATAGATCAGACGTTGATTACCACAGCGCCGCTGTCTGCGATTGCAGTCGGATTCAACGGGCTAGGTACTTGGTAGAGAGCGTTGTGTCCCCTGTCCGTTCGTCTGTCATCCAATCTCCCCTGGCCCAGTCCACCGTACCCTGCGTCGGCTCAAGCTGCACCGCACGAGCCTCGATGCCGCCTTCTTGGTTGATTATCTAGAGCAAAAGAATAGAATAGAACAAAAAGTGTGCAGAGTAGATTCTTCGACAGTTGACAGCTCCAACGCGACAAGAGGTGTTGTTTCAGCCGAATGCAAGTGGAAATTGGGGGGCTTTCCAGGGCCTAGCAAGAGAAAAGGGCGGCTAGTTGTTTTGGCATGGCTCGTGTTCTCAGATTCAGGTGAGGTGAGGATCCCCGGTTAGGCAAAGGGCCCCGGTCATGTCGGTTCTTTCGGGCTCGGTGGGCGTTGTTCGGTAGGGCGACGGGTTTGTTAATGGTCATTCACCAAAGACATGGTTGTCACGATGTCGCCAAGGGTTTACCGCCTGGCTTTTAGCGATTCGCGCAGCCATCATCTCTGAGTAGGTAGACAGGCATCGGCATGTCTCAGAAAGACACCGGATCAACAAGACTTTGCAGCTCTGACAGGTGGCAAAGGGTGGTGGTGGTGAGTTGTCTGAACAAGGCGCCTGTCAGCAGTCATCACGCCGTGCGTGGCGCGCGGCCAAGCAAGCGCTTCCCAAGAGATTGCTAGATGGTCTCAAATCGTGGCCCGATACAACGCCAGTCGTCTTGCAACGTCTTGTTCAACCACCCATCAAAGAGAAAGGATAGGATGCTTGGATCTAAAACAAAAATCTAGACCGAGAAAGAGGTGTCGATCCACACACTCAAAAAGAACCGCCGAGTGGCCTAGAGGCAGGCGGTGGCTGAGGGGCGAGATCGAAACCATCACTAGTGTTGCGTTGTCGCCGAGGTGGTACCTACGCCGTTGTGCTCGCTTGGCCCGTTAAAGCCAAACTGCCCAACCGTCCCCAATTGCTTTTGCCAGCTTTGGGTGGCGTGGCGTAAGTAGTGAAACAAGCCGTTTTACCCTTGAGGAATCTTTGGAATATGCATTTGAGTCTAGACAAGTCGGACGCCTTCGAACAATGGCTCTCGGCCAGTCGAAGATCAAGCATAGCGACGTCTTTCGACGTGTCGTATCAGGCTGTTATTGGAACCCATTGGGGCTCGGTGTGGCATGCTGACTCGAGCCTGCCCCAGAAGGAAATCAAAGTCTAGTCGGATTCGCAACGTCTCCGAAGAGGTTGCAGTTGAATCATCCTTTACTCGTCGCTCCGGTCGCGGGGTGGATCGACAACGGCTCACGTCAAGGTTTTCGGCAACTAGATTAAAAAGAATGTAACCGGCATGAGGTTATATCGCTTGGCAAACGTGGCAACCGGAATGTGGCCCCCGATCGAACGATTTGGATAGACTCTATTCGCTAGGAGGAGGAGCCAGGCCCTGCAGAGAGCAAAAGCAAGTAGCGATGGAGGAGGCGGAAGCGAGGGGACGCTCGGAGCATCGTGGACCTTTTTGCTACGGGGTCTGGGCATTGTGAACCCAGGATGAGATGTGAGTGCCGATGAACTCGGGCAACAGAACCGACGGATCACGTCACGTCAAAATCGGAAAAAGTGTTTGTCGGGGATCTGGGCCACGGGGATCCCGTCGTTACTGAGAGCGCGTATGACCCGTTCAGATCTTGGGCACGCACCACCCTGTCGGTGGGGTTTTCCATCGGGAGCCAGGGGCGAGGGAGAGAGTCCTGAAGGTGGGATCAAGCTACCCACCCCGAGTGTTATGCAGGGTGCAGGCGAGCGGTGCGTACACGTACTGGGTAGTATGGCCATTCAAAGCCTGTTTGATGGCTTTTCCATTGAGGGGTTGGGGTAATGTGGTGGAAGTCGACGACGTGAAGATGGAAACGATGTGGAGCAGAACAGGGGAGAGAAAGCGAAGGGTCGCGATGTGATCTTAGCGTTCGGGGCAGGGTGTGGAAAGTTGTGGGGTGATGGAGTCAGGATCCTGGGTGTAGAATCTAGAAGGCAGGGGACCGGGAGCACCATGAGGAAGGCACCTTTCCCCTCTACGTTAGGTAGGTAGGTAGGTGGGTAGGTACTAGGCGCACCGTTTACAACAGCTACTTCTTTGGCAAGAAAGGTAAGAAGCAAGAGGCAAGAGGCCAGAGGCCAGAGGCCAGAGGTAAGGGGGGCAGGGGGCCACACTTGGGCTGGTCTTTCCCAAGAAGTTTCCCTTCCGTTTATCGATAATTGGCTCCGAGCTGTCGTTCCTGCATTAGCGTGACGAGGAAGCCGGCGGCGTGGCTGAGCGTTTCAACTTGCATTGAGGAGTCAGGTCAGTCCCTCGTTGGGCGTGAAGAGGCTTCAAGGGGGACGGTCTGGCTGAACGGAACCCAAGAAAGCCAATCATCTGACAGCAGCAGCGGCGGCAGCAGCAGAAAGGATGAGCATCCTGGAAAGAAGGCGAGATGGGAAGACGACGTGGTTCAGAGCACCTTCTCTCTCCCAGAGCGCACCACATCCAGAGGACGGCGCAGCTGTCATTGGTGGACCCCTTTTTTTGCTGCTTAGTACCTGTAGGTAGGCACCTATGCTAGGAGCTTCTTTCGTCCGATGCTTCCTCGTGTCGAGTGCCGTAAGAACGTACCTTACCTACACGGGTGTACATACGCATAGTTCCCGGGAGACACACTACTGTACTTTGTCCCGTCGTTCCCCGAGAAGGCGGCGACTTGATTCCAAGCATGGAACAAACTCCGGAAAGCAGATAGTCCAATAGCATCAACCCCTTTTGAAATAACGTTGTCGGGCTGCGTCCCGGTGACAGAGGAAGAAAGAAAGAAAGAAAGAAAGAAGAACAGAAGAATAAACCTCCTCCTACAAGCCCAAAAATAACATACTCTGACGTCATGCTTAGCCGGCCACAATGTTGGGAAGAAGGACGTCGTACCGCTCGCCGTGAGTTCCAAAGCGCAGGACGGGCTGACGTTAGGCGCGGAGACCAGCGCGTCGCCGTGTCTAGTGCAAAAGGAGCGAGTAGAAGGGGCGGAGACTCAGAGTCCGTTGGAGCCATCGTGATTGGGTGTGTATCTAATCCCGGGGTACTCCAGGAGAGTTAATCTACGATTGGCTAGGCAGGGGGGGATGTAAGTGGGTTTCAACAAAACCTCTTACCCCTAACTCAACCACCCAATTAGCATAGAGCGTAGAGTAGTAGGTCAGTCAGTCTTGTGCTTGTGTGTGTTTGCGTGAGGTTGCAGGCCACTTGTCAACCGGACTCGAAAATGATGAACCATTTCCATTACGGGTACATGGTGCAGTTGCAGTACCATGCGCCACGGGGCCGCATCGAATCGGAACCAGTTGGACAGCCGCCCGTTCCAGGACCAGCAACAGCCGTCGTCATGGGATCTGTCTCCCGGGGCTCCCAGCCAAGACTTCATGGCCAGCCTTTGTGGAGAGAGCAGCATTAACGACATGTCAGCCCGGAGAACGCAAGTCTTTGGAACAGGAATAGAGGCTACGGGGGCTCTCTTTTCGCCTCGCTCTCGCTCGCCACTTCCATTGAGAATATGCTTTACAGCCTGGGCCTCTCTCTCTCTCTCTCTCTCTCTCTCTCTCTCGCTCTCTCTCTCTGTCGTTCGCTTGTACGGATATGGTTAATCAAGTCTCTCTATCCGAATTTGTAAGTGGGTAACTTCTGTTGCGGTTCCTTTCCATGTTCCTAAACTGGAAAGAAGGGGAGAGCAGGGGGGCAGGGTACGTATCGAGCCAAGCCCTTGTACCGCGGTACTACCGCCCGGGTTGTTTAGTTTATATGCATGTCAGGTACCTGGCTACCTCGATACCCTAATACCTGCCTGCCTACCCGAGGAAGGTAGTCTACCTACGTAGTGGAAAAGCGAAGCATCGGCAAGCAAACTGGCAGATGACACACCGCTGCCCCTGGTGGTTGTATGTGAGCGTGCGGTCCATCTCTTCCTTCCATGCAGGCCGCGGCACCTCAACTGGTATGCCCTGCAGATCTCCTATTCATGTTCGAGTCTCGCACCATGGCGCGGCGACGGCGGTAACGCACCGACCTCACCTCAATCTCCATCCGCGCTCACAGACTCGTCTCGATATCTCACCACCACTAAGCCAAACGTACCGCCGCTGTCTTGCATTCGCTGCCGCCTCTTCCGTCCACCATGGCTTGGACGGATCGACGACACCTTCATCTCCAGCACAGCAGGTGGTGTCGTCTAGTCCCACCCAGGCGCCCAATGCCATCTCCACACGGTGTCGGCTTCCAATTCGTGACTCCATCGACACATGTTCAGTTCATCACGACCCTGCGCATATCGTCATCCTTCATGCCCATGGTCATGATCCTATGGCATATGCCAAAGCAAAGCACTTGCTGCCACCCCGAATCGGCGCCAATGCATGAGCATGAGCATCAACACCATCATCACCGTTAGCATTAGCTTTTGTTGCGGAAGGCTGAGCATATTCAAACCATCCGCCACGTCCAATCCGTCGACTCCATCCCGCATGGCCCATGGGGGCCACATCCGGGAGTTGGCAGCGTCGGTCGATGACCGCACAACCAGCTGCACAGAGAGTCGACTATCGGGCTCCAGCGAGTTCCGTCTTTCTCGTGCTGTTGATCATGGGCCCACGGATACCAAGGATTGTGGGTTGGTTCAGGGGAGAGAGAAGAGAGTGCCAGGGGCGAGAACCCTCTCTGTCTCTTTCTCTCTCTCTCAGTCTTTTCTCGGCTCCCAATCAAGCACCACCACTCGCTCATTGGGGAACCATTCAACCGCCCAGGCGCCGGATGTGAAGAAGGCAGTGCTGTTTCTGGCGCCATCCTGCAATCCCCGTCTGCCAGCCATCCGTCAGCCGGCCTGTTCTGCAAGAAACTCCCCTCTCCATTGACCACATCCCATGTCCACATATGCGCCCACAGCGGCCACCATCCATCAGCCAGTCCACTGTCCACAGGCCCCCATGTCTAGTGTAGCCTCCATCCGTAGCCGTTGCCACGGGCCCCGCTGTGCCTGCACTAGCCCGTCGCCCGCGCAGCACGGACTTGCACTCGCACCTCCTGCTGGCTCCACCCCGTCCCTCGTCCCCCGTACAGTCCTCTCCACACCCCCGGGGGGGGAGGTCGCCTCAGGTGAGGCATCTCACAGCCAACGCTCGCTCCCAAGATAGGAGTTGTTCTTTGGTATATAGGTTATGCCTCTTCCCGCCGCTGTTTGGTGATTTAATTCCTATTCTTCATCAGACATTCTTTCCTACTTTCGTTGTATCCGACAAACAGTCCATTCGCTTTTTGAGAGTTAAAGTCATTCGCTTCTTTACTCTCAGCTTAATAACCGGCTTAGTTTTTTGTTTCCTTCATTCACTAGAACAACTTAGAACCACGCTCTCTTAGGAAAGTATACTCGACCAACATCCTTCACAATGAAGAACTCCGTTGCTCTTTTGGCTCTTGCCGCCGGCGTCAGCCAGGTCACTGCTACCGTATGTCTCTCCCATGTCCACCTTCGAATGTCAGGTCTTATCATAGCATGACATCTCAATACCATGATGGAGCCCCCAGATCACTAACAAGCTCTGCAGGGCTGGAACAAGTTCCCTTCTTTCACCTGCCCCGAGAACACCGACAACAAGTGTGAAGACAAGCAGAAGTCTGGCTTCGCCTGGGGAGACTTGAGCACCGGATCCTTCAACAGCTACGCCGGGTTCGACTTCAAGGGCTGGACCTGTGAAAACGGCTTCTCCAAGCGCGACCTCCTCGCCCCCCGCACCTTTGGCCACGGCAAGGTCATCTCTGGCTCTTGCGGAAAGACCAAGGAGGTGTCTCCCTCCTTCGGCTGTGGCTCCGGCTCCGGCGCCCCTGACAAGTTCTCCATCTCCAACTTTGACGTCTCGGTCGAGTTCGACTGCGATCTCGAGTTCCACTACGACATGCCCGACGGCTCGCTCTGCAAGCACCGCTCCCCCTGCTCAGCCTCGGGAACCACCGTCAAGAACTCCCAGTGCGGTGGTGCCAAGAACGTCACCATTGTCTTCCCCGAGCAGCCCTCCAAGCCCAAGTCCACCTGCGCTGTCGGCGTCCACACCATCAACTTCGACTGCAACCCCGCCGAGACCCCCAAGCCTCCCAAGACCGTGACCCAGGCTCTCCCCACCGCCACCACCCTCATCCAGGTCCCGACCACTCCCGCCAGCATCCCCGCCGTTTCCAAGCCCGTCGAGGAGTCCAAGCCCGCCACCACCGCCCCCGTCAAGGAGACTGTCTCTATCCCCGTCCCCATCAAGGAGTCTATTCCCGTCGAGTCCAAGCCCGTCGAGTCCAAGCCCGTCGAGTCCAAGCCCGTCGAGTCCAAGCCCGTTGAGTCCAAGCCCGTCGAGGAGACCACCGCCGCTGTCCCTTCCTTCACCAAGCCTGCCGAGCAGACCCCCGTTGTCAGCAGGCCCGTTGAGGAGACTATCCCTGCTCAGCTCCCCTCCGTCTCTTTCCCCATCAACGTCTCCAAGCCTGTCGAGTCTGCCCCGGCTGTCTTCACCCCTGTTGTCCCTGTTGTCCCTGAGACCAAGACGACTGTCTACGATACCACCTCCACCATCTATACCACCCGTGTTGAGACCGTGACGTCTTGCGCACCCGAGATCACAAACTGCCCTGCCAACTCCCACGCCGTGGTCACCCACACCGTCCCCTTCACCATCAGCGTCTCCGCCGTCACCGAGACCTTCGTCCACACCCCCGCCCCTGCTCCCACGCAGCCCGTCAAGGAGGTCACCTCGGAGAAGCCCGTTGAGAAGCCCTCTGCTGTCCAGCCTGCTGGCCCCGTCGAGAGTCTTCCATGCCCCGATGTCGTTCCTCAGTGCCTGAGCACCTGGATGTGGTCTACCGGCTGCACCGCCAACTCTGACGCCGACTGCTACTGCCCCGACGCCAAGTTCGTCGAGAACGTCTTCGCTTGCATCTACGCCCACGGCGCCAGCGACGATGTCATGTCCAAGGCCACCCAGTTCTTCCAGGGCATCTGCGCTCCTCACATCCCCGAGAACCCCGCCATCGTCACGGCCCCCGCCGCCGTCATCCCGGCCGTCACCGCTACTCCCAACAAGCCCGTCCAGGCCGGCCCTGTTGAGATGACCACTGTCGTCGTTGACAAGACCATGGTCGTCCCCTGTGTGAGCTTCGGCACCACCGTCCCCCAATCGTCTACCACTGCGATCATCAAGACTACTCTCGTGGTTCCCCACGTCTCCTTCGCCACCAACTCCGCCTCCGAGGTCGTCCCCGTCCAGGCTCCCGCCACCCCGGCCGGCGGTGCCTACTCTACCCGTGTCCCGGTTGCTCCCTACCCCACCGCCCCTGCCGCTGGCGCCAGCAAGCCCATCGGTACCGGTGGTGTCGTCCCCACCACTACCGGCGTTGTCACTGCCGGTGCTGGCAAGGTCACCTTCGGCCTCGGTGCCATCGTCGCCGTTGTTGCCCTCGCCGCATTCTAAGCCTGGCAACCATGTCCTCTTTCACATCCTCCCGTACTGCTAAGCTGACACCTTACGGTTGATCGGAGGAACATTTGAAAATGGTTTCCTTTTTGTACCAATGTTGCTGCACGCAGACTCTGTAGCTTACACAGTTTTTGCAATCATACATATCATTCTTACGATCCTTACGAATAAACAACTGCATGGGGGTTGGTAAAGCTGGTTGGCCTCGGGAAATGTGGGTTTCTATACCTCCTTTTTGAGGAGACCGCACCTCCATCTTTTTGTCTTCTTCATCTCTTACCACAACAAATTTTGGCCGCGAACTAGAGCGTGCTTAAATCAAAGCAAGGGGTCTGATCGCATCGCTGGGCTTTCAGCTCTGCCTCTCTCTCCCGTGCTTTATCTTTTCTCTTTTTGGGGCTTTGGGAAGCAAATGTACCAGAAAAGGAGGTCGGTTGGCGAGCTGTTTGATCCCGGCGGCATACCCTGGCCGGGTTGGGTTGTGTAATATTTAATAGTTTCTGACCTTGTTAGAGGGAAGCAGAATGCGCTACGAAAAACATAAAAAAACGTTTCAAAATCTTGTTCCCAACGTTGATTGTCCTGTGATGTGTTTTGTCTCCGAAGGTTAAAAAGTGCTGAAAGTCTACGTAGTGACTGTATTGTGAAAGCTACTTACCTCTCCGGGTCTGAAGGCTGCCACGAAGAGGATTGTCTCTATCGTCGTAGGCCATGTTCGGGGTCAGTCGGCTCTGCTCGAAGGTCACATCAAAGCATGTAGAGTGCTGCTCCCAGCCAACTTTGCAGTTGTTTTCTAATCTCCCCATCCGGTGGAGGAGGTTGTGTCAAGCCTGCAAAGTACGACGACTCTCTGGCAGGTTATGCTACTCAACCTAGGATCAAAACAGCATGATGCTTGACCGCTCTCCTCGCAAGTCCTCTTCAAAGTGTTGAGCGGACGTATAACCCCCTGGGATGGCTGCTTGCTTAAAATGCCTCTCCGTAGCCTGAGGGACCAGCGCGTGGTTTGTAGACCCTGCTGCGAGATTGGGAGGATCGAGTAGCGCACTGCCAACTGGGAGTGTGGCCCTGTTGAACAGGTTCACGACGGACAGAACCAACAAAAGACCCGTGCTCGGCCATCAACCACCTAACGGAGATGTCATATCTTGCCGAACTCGTCCGCTGCTGCTCGAAACCGAAACCGGTACCTCCAAGACGCGACCCGGTGCCGTGGAACCCCACGTGCCGACGGGAAACCCTGGGCCCCGGCGGCCCTTTTGCCCACGCCTACAAGGGCGGCTGAGAGAGCGCGTACCGTGTGGCGTTGAGGCCGCCACCGCCGCCGCCCAACCTGCATGGCGTGTACGTCCGATACTTACAGGCAGGGAGGTCAGGGGAACGTCTGAGACGCTCTCGTTGCCGGGGGACCGACGTCGGGCGACCCCGACATGCGAGTGCCAAGCACCCGGAAACCGAAACACACCGGAGCACTGGGCTGGCTGGTGTGACTCTGGCGCCGCAACGATGGTCGGGTTCCGAATGTTGGCGCCATAGCCTTTGGCCTAGCTCTTGAAGGCACTCCCCCCTTCAAGCCATACTCCGTCCATGATCGGATTGCTGTGCTTAGTACTCGTATTGGAACCCATTTCCCCCTTCCGCGACAGACCTGAGAGGTGGAGCCGGGCCTTTGGATCCGGAAGGGGCTGAGAGAAGAAAACCATGCTGTCTGTCATCCCGTGGTGGCCCTGCCACAGGCACTGCTGCATCGTGGTGCGGGATTGCCTGTTGAGTTATGTTTTCCCCAAACTACGGCAGCCAGACGCTGTTCGCCGGCGACATCGTGCTTCTGTGGGTATTCTAGATTGGCTGACAAGGAACAGCTCGTTCGTTTTCACGCCATCTTCACTGTCCCTATATCAGTTCGGTTGCACGACCTCGAGAGTTGCCGATGCAGGTTGTTAGATCGAGCAACAAGACTACGAAATGGCAAGTGGGGTAAAGCAGATCCCTAGCTTTGAAGTCGCAGGAGGCTCAGGGCCGTGTTTGGTGCTCTTAGTCCGGAGAGAGCGCGCAGACCCTTTCGTGAAAGCGGGTGGGAAGAGGAAGTGGCAATGTAGACCGACGGCCCCATCTCAGTCCGCTTCGGCAGACAAGCCGAGCAGAAGTGAATAACATTAAACTGGTAAGTATGTGATAAATATAATGGCATGTGTCGAGAAGCCGGCCGCCCAGGCCGGTCATGTCCTTCAACTTCGTCCACATGTCGCATATGGTCTGCCATCAAGCATCATAAGTGCCAGAAAATATCGCGCCCCCACCGTACAACGCCCAATAGCTTCAAAGTGAACAACCTCCTTTTTAGTATGATGTGGGTTTATTCGCGTCCCGATTCCGAGGCGTAGTCATCAATGAGACTCTGCATCTCGGTGTCATGGATTCTGCGATCCCGCAACCTGCGCTGCAAGGGCTCCGCCTGCTCGAACGAACCGCGACGGCCCCAGTTGTGAGGCTGGCGCTTGAGAAAGGCGCCGACAGAGCCAAGATAGCCCTCGTGGCGGAGGAAGTAGGCCTGCTTCTTGCCCTGAGACCAGAACTTGATGGCGTAACTGAGGGTGTTGATCGTTTGCCGGTGGCCGCGGATGAAGGAGCCTCCAAAGTAAATGTGGTCGAGGTTATGAATTTGCGACTGAAGGAAAGCAATCTGACCAATGTTGTTTGAAATAGCATATAGCAGAGACCGGGAGATGTCGGCACCAGAGAACGGCTGGTCCGAGGCGTGCTCCGCAGCGTCTTGGTGACCCCCCTCGGCTGGCCCGACAGGGTCCGAAGAAGAAGAAGAAGCCGTGTTCTTATTGTCGCGGTTGTGAAGACCACCGTGGTCCTCGGCCTCGTTCTCGGCTGTACGCTTCATCCGGAAGACCTTGCCGAAGGAAGAAGCAATCGTCGTGCTCTTGAGACCGATCTTTCCGTAGTCGCCGCCGTAGATGTCGCCAACGAGCATGTCCACCTTGGCGTTATCCCCTCGTTCGGACAGGTCGAGCATCTCGTCAAAGGTCCGGGCGCCGGTGAGGAGAGAGAGGAGGCCCCATAGCGTGCCACCCCCGAGCGAGGTTCCGCCCACACGCTGGTACTCGCGGGGACCCGAAACCTTGAGGAGCGAGACGCCGGAGCCGATGTTGACGAGAAGATAGGGATAGATATTTTCCGAGGGCGAGACGAAGTGCATGGGGTCGGTCTCACTGTAGGTAAAGACCTCGCGGGGTATCTCGGTGATGAAGAAGTCGAGACCTGAGGACGAATTAGCCCCCATCTTGACACGGACCAGAACTGAAGCGCGAGCGCGTTGGAGGGCTTACCAATAATGAGGCATTCCATCTCTTCCTCGCGCAGGACATCTACGCCCAGGACGTCCCGCATCTTGTCGTAGAACTTGAAGGCGCCGCCGCCGGTCGCCATGACGCTCAGTTCGTTCGGCTTGGAGCCATTGAGGGTCTGCTGCTTATCCTTGAGGTGGCGCATGAACTCGATGCAGTCATCGATGCGATCGGTCTCGAAGTTGAGAAAGTTGAGGCGGCCACCAGGCTCGGTGGAGTGAGGTTCGCGCGTGAAGTAGACGAGCTTGATCAGAGAGCCGCCAATCTGCGCGACAGCATGTTAGCATCGAAGGAGATTGCGAGGCGGGGGCGTGGAGCGGGGTGTCGCATACATCAACGGCGATATGGCTCACGACGGCATGATGGTTAGGCAGGCGAATATCGCTCGTCTCGTGGTGGGTCGGCGAACCTCGGCCATTGTTGCTCGGAGAACTCGAATCCGGATCGACAATGAAGGCGCCCTTGACGTTGATACGGACGGAGCCCGGGCGGATGATGGTATTCTCGATTTCTTCAGTGCTCGTCATGGTCCGGGCTCTGGTGCGAATGGCGGCGCCGGCCAGGACTGCGGGCTCGGAAGAGGAGGTGTTGTTGTTGTTGGTGGTGTTGTCGTTGTTGTTGTTCAGTTCGTCGTCGGTTCTAGGATCCTCGACCGCTGAGCCTCCATCATAAGGCGCGGGGCCCATGCTCGGTCTTTATGGGGGTGGTCGTCGGGCGCGTGGGCGGCCGGAGGGAGGTGGCTTGGGACGGTGCAATTCATGAATTGGAGGTCCAAGAGCGGCGTGGCCAGTTTCGCGGGAGGCCGGAGGACGGCTGGTGAGGATGCGCGACGGGTGGTCGGGGTTGTGTCGGCGCAGGGTTCGCTTTGCGCTGCGTCAGTTCGCTTCGAAGCTGAAGGAGGGGGAGATTCATCGAGGGGTTTGTATTGTGGGAACACTCGACGAGTTGAGTCGAACAGACTGGAATCCTTGTCCTAATTACTTTTGCGCGCGAGCCCCCCAAGGTCGGATCTCCCGAGGGTTTTTTGCTTATCGATAAGAAGAGGGGGAGTGGAGGTGGGCAGATGGAGATGGAGGGTACAAAAGTTCGAATGTGCTCTTTCCTATCTGGGCAAGTACCTCTGTAGGGGTACGTACCGTCATAGTGTGAGGGTTGTTGAGTTCCCCAGTGCCGCCGGACCGAGGCTTTCAGGGTGCACAAGTACCCCACTGTAGGTAGCCACACCTCAGCTGGCCATGGGGACACCGAGTGCACCACAGCGGCCCCAGCGCACCAGAAGGAACTGTTGTACCCGCCATCCGACTCCCTCTTGTTTTCCAACCCTCAGCAGTTCAAGCAATGCTACGTAGTACCTACACCGATCAAAAAGGTATAGCTTCTTTCTCTCCGGACCATCATACGGGGGCCAGTCATCCACCCAGCCAAAGCAACCCCCCCTCCCATTCGTCCATCCGGGCCTTGTTTGCCATGCCATCCGTGCGACGGTTACTTCCGCCGACAGCCCAGCCTCAAACTGGGTTCTGGTTGTTGAGTCAGCAGGGGGTACGTTTGATCACTGATCACTGGTCACGATCGCCTGTGTGGGCTGCCCGATTGGAAACTGTAATCACCGGTGCTTATCTCACTTTTGTAATTCATCATTTACCGTCCAGTCCAGTCATTTCGCAGGCGGCCGACGGAGGAGCGAACCTCTTGACTTTGGGGGTGGCCTCCGTCCAGCGACATCCTTCTACCTTGGTGGCATGGCAGCATCGATGCCCGCCCCTCGCACCGTCACATGCCGGACGCTCCAAGGTCGAACAGCGAACAGCATCTTCATTAGCAGTTATTTAGACTATCGGCAATCGTCCAGAAATCGGTTTCTTGGGCTCGGTCACGGGATCCTGCCACGTCATATGACCAGCCGTGCGAGCGACTGCCTCCCACTTTTACACGCACCGGCTCAAGTAGCTCGCCGAGACGGGTTGCCTTGGCGCAAAGACTCGACCAGCTTGGGCTGGCTGGGTGCTGCACACAGGGCTGGACTGGTACTGCTACGTACGTACGCGCGCGCTTTTGAAGCTTCTTCTGCGGAATGACCAGAGCTCCGTGGAACAAATCTCACGCGGGCATCCGTGGCCAAGTGCCTGGCCATCCTTGCGCCCATGATACTGTAGTATTTATATAACCCTGAACATGCGCCGCGCTTCCCGCTCTGATCCGCACCCGTGTACGCTTGTTTGCGATGGTGCATACCTAGCCAATTTTGGTCCGGGTCGGCCCGCCCACGGAATGAGAATCGGTCGACTGTGGCCCCATAAAAGTCCCGGCGTCCTGCCGCGGCCGGCCCCGGTGACTTCCGACCCACGTCGCACCAGTCGTGGTTGGATCTAGGATCATGAATAGATTCAAGACGTTCCAAGTGATGTACTATCGCGGCAATATTTGCGAGTTCCCGCTAGGAAAATCCAAGTTGCCTGATTGTCCCCGAATATCAATCAATGTTGGGCTTGATAGTGAATCCCTCGAAGCAAACCACTTTCTCCGTGTCCATGCTGTGAGTGTCTAATGTCGCGAACTCAATCACTGCGCCACCGAACACTTGATATAAATTCCCGGTATGTATAAATATTTCTGCAGGACATTCCTGCCTCCGGAAAAGATACGACACCAACCACACAGAGAGGCAACACATCTCGAGAGCAAATTCATTCGTTGAAAACATGGCCAACTTTCACAATAACCCATATGCGCAGGATCCACGGCAGTTTCACGAATATGAGGATTTCCAAAACGGTTACTTCTCGCCGCACTACACGCAGCATCCAACCAGGACCATCAGGGTAGGCAGCGATGGAAGAGGTATGACAGAACCGCCTCTGGAAACAGATTCGTGGTTGGCCAGAGCTGTCAGCTCAGGCAAAGAAGAAAAATACACGATTGGAGTCCGGCATAGGGAGGGAATTTCGCGGGAAACTATAGACAGAGCGCCCCGGCAACCCTTGGAGAGGGAAGCACGTTACTCTGAGCGCGCAGATTCGCCTCGAACGGCGAAGGCCAACCATCACAGCGTGAGCGTCAGCAAGTCGCGGCGTCGTGACAGAGAGTCGCCCAGGTCGCATATCCGTTCAAAACAGCTGTTTGATCTCGGAGCCAGTCCGGACCAGACACTAGAGGATAGCGATGCGGATGTCTGGGACCTAGTCAAGTACTCCGAGCGCAGGTCGAAGACGTCTAAGGAGAAGCCTCGGAAGAAAGACGGAAACCGCCACGGGTCGCACAAGATCTCAGGTAACGTAAAATCCATGCCGGTACTGAGACCTGATGAGATAGAGGAGGCATGAGATGGTTGAGTCCTTCAACGAAGGCACGGGGAAGTGACCGCGAACTTCACAGCCTCCTTAAAGACAAACAAGTTTAAATCTTAGTATCAAAAGATGGAAAAGCTTATCCTGCCGTTGACATGATCGATAACCATTAAAGCAGGACGACCGTGCATAATATTGGTAATGATCCGAGGCTCCGTGATGGCTGCTGCTCCAGGTATATGACACTGTTGTTCTGAGACGAGAACATAGTATGGGATATACTGATATGCGGGCACTTTACCAGAGAGAAGCGTTCAGCTCTACTGTCCCCCAGCACTCTCAAAGAAAACACCTTAATCTAGGCACCAGACCAGGCTTCCCGTGGTTGCCCCGGTGGAACTCGATCACCCACCTATCGCAGCCTGACAAATCCCGCGCCGGCTGCCAGGTCGGCTCCGCATACTCCCAGTCGACGAGGTACTGCAGTCCCGTCCGTGGCGTTTTCCCGACCCACCTCGAGTCGAGTATGGCCTTGAACGCCCATCGTTCCTCGTCGGGTTTCTGGTTGTACTTCACGACGACGCGACCTTCCTTCTCCGGCTCAGGCTGCGACACTTCCGCGACGAGGACGGGGATGGTGGCCTCGTTGTCTTCTCCTTCATCGGGATGTATCACCTGGGCCGCGTTAGTCCGTCTGATCCAGGGGTCGTAGAGCAAAGACCATTCAAACCAGACCTCGGGGGTGAGGTCTTGTGAGAGGGGAGACGTCACGGCGTCGATGAATCCGTGGGAGACAAACGGGGGCGGGGAGGGCGTGTTGAGGCGACTCCAGAACTCGTCGATGCTCGGGGCGTGGACCCAGGCGTTGCAGAAGAGGCCGACGATGGCTACGAGAACCTCTGCTACGGACCGCGTGTCGCAGGGCCCAAAGCCCCAGCAGGCCCGGCTCTCGAAGTGGGAGTACAGCTTGATGAGGCATACTACTAGGGCCCGGTCGGTGAAATCCGCTCCTGGTACCGTGGGCTGCGTCATCAACCCCTTTCGGTCGGAAGAGCTCGTGTTGAGTATCGTTTCGTTGACGCTGTTGATGATATCATCTTCGTCCAGCTGAGGTCCGGGCTGCGCTTCGGCGCGCTCCAGCTCGATGAGGAGGGTGCGAACCACGGCCCGGACGGGCGGGAAGCGCATGAACGTGTGTAGCTTGTTGATGTGGATGTTGCATCTCCTAGCCAGCCTGACCAGGTCAGTGTTGACTGCAACGGATGGCGTGTCGGAACTGGCGGGTGGGTTGACGACCCGAAATACGTAGTCGTTGGGCCACGCTGTATTGGAACGTCTTCGAGAGCTGTCCGCAAAGGCGATTTCAAGGAAAGTGTTGCCGACCAATGGTTCATCGTAACGCCACTCCTGTTTGACGTGTCGTTCCTGCAGAGCTGAGTTCATGAGCCTTATGAGATGCGCATTCGTACCGCCCACCTGCCGTGAAGCCGACCCGGGCGTATCTTCTGTGACGTACATATTCTGGGACCGATATGCGTGTGCGTAGCGGATATATTAGTGTAGCGAACCTGAAATGAACCAAGTGCCAGTTCAAAGTATGTCAAGAACGGGAAGTATGCCTAAGATAAAATAACTGTGGCCGAGCTGTGGTAGATGCGGACGCTCGCAACATCCTCATGTGATATACATCGAGACTTGGTTCTAAGGGAGATTGACGACGACCTCTCCCGGTCAAAGGCGAGGCGCGGAGAAGACGTTCCTTTCATCCCTGCCTCTCTGCATATAAGAGTCCAAGCATTACCCATATTTTGCCGCATATCGCGACTCGATGGCAATGAAAGCGAATCGTATCAATGCCCTGACAAAGACGTTGTCCGTCAAAGTCGAACGGAGTGAAACTTGGACTTACAAGCAAGCGCCCATTACTTGAGCTCAATGGCACGGTTAATGTAGCCATGTACAACTAAGCTGCTCATAACAATGTCGTTGTTCCATATCGAAGATTATTTTGGTCTCCAGGGAACGGCAAAGAGAGACTAGGTCCCGAGATGGGACTTTCTAAGACTCGCAGGGTTTGACGGTATGATGGGGATGAGAGGGCAGATATGTTCCGCTGCCCGTAGGCGAGGAGGCATTCAAAAGGGTAAATGTGAGGCCAAACAAATGAAGTATCGCCGAAGCTCGAAGTGGGGACCCTCATTGTAGTAAAAATGCGGTGTGAATGCGCGGCATTGCTATAGTAGAAAATATGTTCGTCTCCTCAGACAAGAAGAACGAAGCACGCGACACTACTTCCAGCGACGATTCGCGGGATCCAGGCTCTCGGACGTTCCCGCGTGTCGCCAAGCCTCCTGGCGTGACAGACCATTAGGGACTTTGTTACCGTCGTTGAAGAACTGTCACCATGTGTCCAAAACCAAGCCCTGGTACCTATATAGGTAAACTCGAAGATCCGGAGGGCGACGACAGGTGACAGGCCGGCCAGTTGCTCACATGGTTGGGCTGCGGCCCCGCGCAGCCCTCGCTAGGCGGGTAGAGAAATCATCAAGGAGAAACACAGGGATCGTTCTAGTGCCAAATACTGTGTTGTGTGTCTGGGACCTCGCCCACTGAGGATGGCAAGTAAAAAACAAAAGCGTCCAACAAAGGGCGGTGCCTGGGCCATCACCTCGAGCTAGCCCTGTGACTGAACACGGCAGGCCAATGAGATGGTAATCTCAGCCAGAGAAAAAGTCGAGCAGCGACGGTAGTATCTGGCGGAGGGTGCACCAAGTCCCTATGCATCCTGTCTCATGATAAGTGGCCAGTGACATGGCGGTGTATGGACAGGCGTACATGCGCGCGCACGCATCTCCGTGTGTGTGTGTGTGTGTGTGTGTGCGTGTGGCTCAAACAGTACCGTCGGGAGGAAACCCTTTGCCAAGTATTGAACAAATGTCGACAGACTGACGGTCCATCATTAATCAAGACCCGAAGACTTGGGCGAGAAGCAGCCAAGGACCAAGGAAGAAACGTCTTATGGAGGCGCTCCCGACTCGTGCGACCCGTGGAGGCGCTGGAGGGATGGGTCGAACGGACATGGGAAAAGCCTGTCTTGGTCGGGCTCTCTGCTCTGAGCTACGAGGTGCGTCCCAACAGACGAAACAGCCGAGCCGGAGCCCTGGAACGGCAGGTTCCGAGTTGGGGTTTCCGCAAACATGTTGGCGACAAAGATATGGAGGACGACAACAACAGAGAACGAGACGGCGGAATGAGAAGGGGAGGAAGAAGTGATTGAAGCCGAGGACGAAGACGACGACGGGAAGCTGGTTGCGTCGAGCCCGAGAGCGTGTGCTCTGTCCGGACCTTGTTGCGGCATCACATTGCCGCGCATCAACACGGGGTTGAGATGGACTCAGTCATTGGGCTTCCGAACCCCAGGGATGATGAGCTGGGAAGAATACCGGTACATGGATGACAGCCAGCTCAACCATTGCGCAACAAGGACGCGCCTAGTATTATTCTTGATGTACCTGGCGATCCCATTCACCGAACATGAATCGTGGGGACCCTTCACGATGCAAAGTAGTCCAAGAAACGACCTCTCCAAGTAAACTAGGTACAGTAGGTAGTAACCGACAAGGAACAGACAAGTCCTAAGAATGAGGTCACACAGTCAGGGTCCCCCCCTCCGGATTCCTGACGGGGGATGACTTGACCAGGTTCGTTAGGTAGGTATCCGCGCCTCAGCCATCTCCCCCCCCGGGTGGCCTTACCAGGAACATGACCCTGTGATTCTCCACTCGGTACCCGGTCGCAACCTAGTGACGAGATGATGGCGTGCGTCGGTGAGAGAAAGAGTGTGATTGGGTTAAGCCCAACAGACCCGGGTCATCCCAGTTCAGCATAACGATTTCTACAGGGTGCAGCAGCGGCTCCGACCCACCTTTGTGGGGATTGCGACAATGCGACGCTTATCGATTGGAGCGCGTTATCTCGCTCCGTTCTGCTGGTCGCATGTGGAAGAAGCTCCCGCAAGCGCCCGGTGTGAAACATGACCACATTGATGCATGCTTACCTGGTTAGGTACATCGTATCTACGCAGTAACACCTACCTACTAACCCCCAAGGTATCCAGGTACGGTGCACCTTTCTCAGACGGGACGAACGTGGGTTAAACTGACTTTCTGTTGACGGAGTATCCGTACATTAGGTACAGCATTTGCTCTTGTGTGTACCTACTGGAAGTTGGAACCGATGCCTACCTACCTGGGTATGTACATAGTAAGATAGGTAGGTCTGTATAGACCGAAGGCTTTGCTTTACGTCAGTCACATCGTTCTTTCTTGAATCCAACGAACCAACTGCATACGAGGGGGGCAGACAGGCAGGCAGACAGACACGTAGCGCGTATAAGTGAGACGTTGCGCTTCGACTGCTTCCATCAACCGCCGTCTTTCTTCTGTTCCTCGCTGTGGGACTGCGGTCATATGATACTAGGCACTTCAAGTAGGATCGCACCCGGCGTCCGTCTGTTGGAGGAACCAAAGTACGAGACCTGGCTGGCATGTGTTATCGGCGCCGTCCCCCCCCTCCGCCATTGATGCTTGCTTGGTCGGGAATGTTCCTTTCTTCATTGTCCACCACTGCTTCCATCCATACCTTACATGCCTACCTACCTTACCTACATACCTGATGGGTACCTGCCTACCTACTACCCGCCCAAGGTACCCCGTGGCCCCGGTTTCTATCCCTCCCCACTAATTAGGTATCTGCTATCGGTCGGTCGCATCAGCTGCTTGTCGCATTCATGGCCGTCGCTGCGCCCAACCATCCCACTCTCCCCCTCCCCTCCCCTCACCTCCGTCAATGACGTCCTCGGCTTCTTACAAGACGGAAAGTCGAGATAGCGGCATCCGTACTGTAAGAGCAGCAAGACGCCGCCTTTGGACGGGAACATGGAAATGAGCACATATGGCGGCCGTACAACAACCCAAAGACAGACAGGCAGACAGGCAGACAGTACAGAGTAAATACAAGCAAGAAATAGTAAAGACCTGACTTATACACACACACACACAGAACAAAAGTCTTCAGTACAATGTGTCCGCCTGCCCCGCCGTGCCTTCCTCCATGTCCCGTCCCATGCCATCCTGCCGCATCGCCTCTTTCCACTCACGGTCTCGCGCCTTCCCGGTTCTCAGCGTCCCTTCTCTTCCATCTCTCCCCGTCCTTGTCTTCGCTCTCCCCCAATCAAAACCTTGTGCCTTGCCTTGCAGAATATCTTGCCTCGCCATTACCTTCTCCAACTTGCCTTCCTCGCTACGGCTACCTCGTCATCCCCAGGACGCCCATCCACCACCTCTGCACACCACCACCATCGACGACGGCCCTCCGCATCGCGACCGAATCCGCCCGACCCCTACCCAATCAATCCTTTTCGACCTCGTACCACCCATCTACTCCTTCCAACAACGTCCGAACACACACGCTGCATCTCTCTGTCATCCCCCAACCTACCTATCTACCTACCTACCTCGCTCGCCGCCCTCGACGTCTGGCTTGGCCACCTGGCCGTACCGCCACACTATTAGAACCCAACACAAGTTGCCCAAGCAACAAGACGGACGACCTTCCAGGCCTTCCGACATCACTGAACTACAAACCCCAGAGCCTTCTCGCCATCGCTAATCGCTCTCTTCCACTTCTGGACACCATCCGTACGTCGTCCGAGCCTACCACGTCCGCACCCTTCGGCCTCATCGCGTCGCATCGCACTGCATTGCATCACGGCGCAAAGCACCCCCTCTGATGAATCGTATCCGCAGATCCGCGTGCTGCTGGTAACTGGACACGCTGCTCCAGCTACACGCTTTTTTCCCGCACCTCCGTGGATCCTGTCGCCACGCTGCTTATCGCCATCGCACTTTCGACGACGCTGCACCCCCCTCTTCCGCCCAAAATCACTCTCCGTCATTTTCTCTGGCCATCGTTGCCCCGCCTCCATTCTCCCTGCCGGCTCTTGTTTTCTCATTTCCACCCCACTCTCTCCAGTGAACGACCGCTCCACGGCTTCTCTGACCGTGAGATTACCGCCGAAACCACCTCTTGTGCGGACTCTCCACCTGGCTTAACACAACGCATCCCAAGACGCAAAGGCCGATATTTACTCCGTGGACGAGACCCGACAGGTTGACGCGCGCACAGCTGCCTCCAGTGTCTGCGCTGCAATCGGGCACCACGAGCTTTTAGCTGGACTGGACACCACAGACGAAACATCACCAATTGAAGGCTTGCGCTCTGCTGATACCAACCTGCTCCGTCTGCCTAGACCCCCGGGCTCGACTTTGCTCCCCCCAACTGGTCGCCTCACACTCCCGGACCTGGAGACAACATAGCCGATTCCACTTTACGCATTCCACAGTTCACGATGAACGGCAGCCAACAAGCCCAAGAGCCGGTAGCGCAACAGCCGGCAGCCGCCAATGACAATGCCAACGCCGATACCAACGCCAGCGCCAGCGCCAACGGTAATTCGATGGCGGCTAAGAAGCGCAAGAAGGATAGCCTTAAGCCCATCATCACGACCGAGACACCTCCGTAAGTTTGATCAACAGAGCGGCCCTTACCTGTTCTTCCGCGCGTTTGCATTTTCGTTTTTCTTTTGTGTTGCACTGTTTGTGTTTTGCCATCGTTTTATTTCGGTTCATCCCCTAGGCGGGGGAACAAGCAAACGGTTGGTTTTCATTACCTCAACATTGCTCCCAGCAGGAGCCCCAGGCTTCATTTACACAGGTCATTGTTCCCCTTCCACTCCACCGTTCGCACCATTACCCCTCTATCCTGTCTAAAAGCGCCGTGCCCGATGCCGCACGTCCTTTCCTGTGCTCGTGGCGGGGCGCAACATGGAGGGGCCAGCGATGGGGTCGCTCCCATCCAACCAGGCCAGACCAGTTTAGGCTTGTCAAGTCAGGCAGCCCCAGTCCCAGTCCAGTCGATTCCAGGTCGGTCCAGTCCGAATTGGCACTACAGAAGCAGAAGCAGAAGCAGAAGCAGAGGCCAGTCAGTGCCCAACACCGCGCCGCGCAGCTTGTCTCACTCCCGGCCATTGGGGAGCTTGCACGGAGAGGGTCCGCGTTCGTAGACGCTGCGCCACGACAGCTATGAGGGAGAGACGAGGAAGACCGTCCGTGGCGACACAACGAGCCGACAGAAGATGAATATCTGGTTGGGGATGCAGCGGGGCCGTTACCCGACGGGGGGATTTTGTCACTTGGAGGAAGAATTGGTATTGGGTGTGCACCATGGCCGTTGCACAGGGAAGTCATTGGTCAGAGATCGACATTTGCTTGGCTGTCGAAACACTGGACCAGAAGTCGAGGACCGCTCCTCCACAACATTTACGGGTCGCCAGCTGTCGCCATCGCCATCGCCAGCAAGCAAGCAGTGGCCGCACCTCCTCAAGTGCAGCTTGCTTGGCCCGCGATGCGCAGCATGTCACGGCGCATAGATTCCACATGCTATATGCTGCACCCCGCCGGTGCTACCGCGGAAACCTCCGAGCAGGGCAAGGAAGAGAAGGAATAACTGCTGAGAGAAAGATGATGCAAGGCATGAGGCTTGGAAGTGGCATGTATGGCGCGCACGCTGACCGAGGGGCGCCACGAAGCGTCTACGTCCTGGAAACCGCCCATTTGGACTCGACTGGACTTGACTGGACCTGGGCTAACTGGACTGAGCCGAAGACGGCTTTGCTCAGCACCGGAGCTTTCTCGATACTATTTGGTGTCCAAGATATTGGCGGTATGCATACACCGATATCTTCAAATGCGTCTTGCAAGTACAAGTCGCTGACGCAAAGGGGACGATCTGCCCTAGCTCCCTTCCTCTACCCCCCCTTCTCTCTTTGGGCATTCAGTCAGTCAAGCGTCCCGCTGACCCTCAACTGTCCACCCTGACCTGGTCTGGCCTGACCTGTACGAACCCTGGACTGGACTGGACTGGCTCCAAGTGGCCCAGACCTGTACTTTTATTTTGCTTTATTTCTTTTTTCGTCGCCAGATTACTTGCCGCCCCCCCAATTCCAGTCCCCGTTCTTGTTCTCCTCACTCGCTCACTCGCTCACTCACCCACCCACCCACGACGCTGACCCCTCCCCTCTCTCGTTACCTGCTTTTTGTTTTTTCCCCTCCTCTCCTGTTGCCCTATTGCCGCCCTCGACCTTATCCAGCTCAGGGCCCTGCTCAACGCTACCTTACTGTCTTGCCCACCTTAGCACGCGCACCCTACCTTTCACCTTACCTGATCTCTTGGCCCGCCGTTTTCTGACTTTTACCTGGCTGAACCGTTCCCGCCGCGCCTTACCTCGCCGCCTCGCCTTAACCTCCTTCCTTCTTTTCCTTCCCTCCCCCTTCCTCTCAAACCTTTACCCACCCCAGTCGGCCACAACTGGACTTGCCGCTGTCACTTCAGTGACTTTCCCATGTTGTGAGCGGCACCAGTTTCGTGCTGGATTTCCGCCCGTCCCTTTTTTTCTTTTCTTTTTTCTTTTACCATTCTCGCTTCATTCTTCTTGTTTTGATCTTACCATCGCGCAGCCTTCCCGCTCTTCTATCCTCTCGATTTCCTTCTATAGGATTATTCGCGCTGGATGCGCAATGTTGCAAACATGAGCTTTCTCAAGACAAGGTTTCTGCTCTTCTTTCCCCTTTAAACTTGTCGCATTCCATGGCTTGTTTTCGCGCTGCGAAATCTGCGCCCGCTGACCTGCTATTCCCCACCCCCGCCATTTTCATCATGCAATCGGCATCGCTTTTTGCTTACCTTGCGCTCCTGCGATTCAGCTTTTGCCTCGCCTCCACACTTGGGGGGAAACACGAGCTAACGTCTTCTTCTTCCTTGACAGAACCCACCAGCTGTCTGCTGCCATGCAGAACTCGCCGACGTCAACGTCGTCGGGCGAAGACCCCGCCGAGAACACGGCCGACGAGGAAGATTCCGAGGACTACTGCAAAGGCGGCTACCACCCTGTCCAGATCGGCGAAAAGTTCAAGGATGGCAAATACACGGTCGTGCGCAAGCTCGGATGGGGTCACTTCTCGACGGTCTGGCTCTCCAGAGACAACACGGCAGGCAAGCACGTCGCCTTAAAGGTCGTTCGCTCCGCCGCGCACTACACAGAGACCGCCATTGATGAGATCAAACTGCTCAACAAGATCGTTCAGGCCAAGCCTGACCACCCTGGCCGCAAGCATGTCGTCAGCCTGCTCGACTCCTTCGAACACAAGGGCCCTAACGGCACGCATGTCTGCATGGTCTTTGAGGTTTTGGGCGAGAACTTGCTGGGTCTGATTAAGAAATGGAACCATCGAGGCATCCCCATGCCCTTGGTCAAGCAAATCACTAAGCAGGTGCTGCTCGGCCTCGACTATCTCCACCGCGAATGCGGCATCATCCACACCGATTTAAAGCCCGAAAACGTCCTTATTGAGATTGGCGACGTTGAACAGATTGTCAAGAAGGTGGTTAAGAGCGAGCCTGGAGACAAGGAAAACAACAGAAACGGTCGGAGAAGGAGACGCACCCTCATTACTGGCAGCCAGCCGCTGCCGTCTCCTTTGAATGCTAGCTTCAACCACAACAACCTTTTCCCAACTACCAACTCGAGCCTCAGCCAAGTGCTGCACGAAGGTATGCGATCCTCTCTACCACCACTGCGCCACCTGTACCCCCGCGGACCGCGTCGCCCCCTCCCCCAGCTCCCTGGCCATGCCACAGCCTCAACCCAAATTCAAAACATTGATTGAGGGCGCTTGCACAAAGGCTAACATTTTACGTCTATAGGCGGAAAATCATCGAGTGACGCCTCCCCTAAGCGTGATGCTGATCAGAAGACGCGCGAAAAGACAGCGTGAGCATTACCCCACATCGACGAAATAAGTGGACGACTTTATCTGATACTGACCGCCTTTTGTGCAGCGATCTACTCACGAAAGAAGTGTCGGGCATATCCCTCGATAAGACGAGCAGCTCACCGTCCTCTGGGGAAAAGCGTAAAGCGGAGGACGCACATGCATTTGATGTTATCAGCGTCAAGATTGCTGATTTGGGCAACGCCTGCTGGGTCAACCACCACTTTACCAATGATATCCAGACCCGGCAGTATCGCTCACCCGAGGTCATATTGGGTGCGAAATGGGGCGCAAGCACCGACGTGTGGAGCATGGCCGCAATGGTAAGAGTAGCAAGCAGCTTCACCAACTGAGTTACGCGCGATGCTAACCATGATGTCTTGCTAGGTGTTTGAACTGATCACGGGTGACTACCTGTTCGACCCACAATCTGGAACCAAGTACGGCAAGGACGACGATCACATTGCGCAAATTATCGAACTCCTCGGACCCTTCCCCAAATCGCTTTGCCTGTCAGGCAAGTGGTCTCAAGAGATCTTCAACCGCAAAGGCGAGCTGCGTAACATTCACCGTCTGCGTCACTGGGCTCTTCCGGACGTCCTCCGCGAAAAGTATCACTTCAAGGAGGAGGAGGCAAAGCGCATCGCTGATTTCTTGACCCCTATGCTTGAGCTGGTGCCTGACAAGCGTGCCAATGCTGGAGGCATGGCGGGGCATTTGTGGCTCGACGACACACTTGGCATGAAGGGTGTTCGGATCAACGGGCTTGAAGTCGGCAGCCGGGGAGATGGCATCGATGGCTGGGCAACAGAGGTGCGGAAACGGTAGGGGAAAGGTAACAAAGGCCGCTTTCGATAGAGGGGGCCACCAAGATATCACCGTAATTTTATATGAACGATCGCCGGCCCCCTCATCCCCCTTGGTCAGCGTTCTGCACCGTTTGTCTCTAGCATCGTCGCATTTGATTTGGATCGAGTTATTTTGCACGCACTGTACGCATCCAGTATGGTGCATGGAGTTTTGCTCTTTAACGGTACCAAAAGACATATACACTACCAGTGCTACCACTACCACCACCACTACTTCTACTACAACCACCACCAACTATATATACTACTACCAGCACCACAGCCACCACCACCACCACCACCACTACCAAACTACTACTGCGCAATCATCATCGAAAGTGCCGCTTGAAGGGACCATGGGGAGGATAATGAAATACAAGACACGACCCACGAAAGGACTGATAGGTCCGAGTAACTTATTGTGGTCCTAGAAGGAACTGATAGACGCTGCAACTGTACACTGGGGAAAGAAAGGAGATTTGCCGGCGAGGATCTATGTAGCATGGCCCAGTTCATGCACCAGTGTGAATCAAATGAAACGAGTTACCAGGCCAAGTCAAAACAAAGCATCCTTTTTGTTGTTGTCTTTTTGTAGATGCTTTTCACATTGCTGTGCAAGGTGCGACAACTGCGCCGACTGAAAGGGCAGCGAGAAGACAGACGAAAGAGCGTGTGCGGTTGGCTAGTCCATGGCGAAAGGTTGGCGTCCGGCGTCCCTTTATACGACTTCTGTCCCTTGTCGTGTAGGTTTTTCCTTTGACCAAGACGACTACGAGGTGGTCATCCTCTAGACGAGAGATGCGAGGTAAGGCCCATATATTCTGCCTGGTGCCAACCCGCGTTACGTTTTCAAAGAGACAGATGTCTGCACAACTCGCAATGCAATCCACACACATGACCTATGGTACAGATGAGACGTCGCATCAAGTGGCTTGTTGGCTGGCACAATGTAAGTGCGAGTCTCTTCTCCCAAGGTCACTCGGGAGGGTCTCCGATATGCCATTTAGGCAAACGACAAAGCAGTATTATGCCATTCAAGGAGTCCCCACTGCTCGAAACTTGCATGAAATTAATAGCATTCTTCCTTGGTCCATTGAATCCATTTGCCACCTTAGTCTGCGATGACCCGGAACGCCTTTCTTTTTGTGCTCGAATAATACAAGTGCCAGACCGCTTCTTTCGCAAAGCCCGTTTGGCCGGATGAGAAACAAGGTGGGCCAGGCTCGCCGCGAGAGGTCGCAGCCGTCTCCTGTTGCGGAGTTCTGGGAGGGGAGGGGGAAATTCCTCCGTGTGACGGCTCGCCTACCGCTTCTTGCGGTTCTGCGTCATCTTGCGGAACGCCTCCAGGCCACCGGCGCCAATGGGGCGGTGCTCCGGGGCCCGCGAAACGTCATACGTACTCTTGGGCGCGATTGTGTAGCTGTCGGGAAGACCACCGGGACGAGCACGGTTCGAGGTGACAACGGGTGCCAACATGGCCTCGCGCTCCAACTCCCTGGCAGACTGGGAAGGCCTCTGGGTGAGGGTGAACTGGGAGCTGCCAGCCTGGCGCTGCGACATCTTGAGAGCCCTGTTGACATGAACGAGTTAGCAACGGAGTGAGATGGCCGTGAGGTGAGTGTAAGGGGATGGACGTGGGACGTACTCATAGTCGAATTCGCGTGTCTCAACGTGGCGCTTCTTGTAGTCGTCCGTCCGTTTGAGGATAGGTCGGCTCCAATCGCCAAGGAGGCGCTCGGCCATGCGCTTGATGCTGGGTTCGGGCCTCTTCGAGCGGGTGTAGAAGTAAACAACCTTGCCGATGCCGCTGCTGAGGAGCGCCTCCTTCTCAATGGGAAGCCGGATGAGCGCACTGAAAATGTCGCGTTGAATATTGTATGCGGGCAGGCTGCCGTCGTTCAGGGGTTCGAGGAAGAACTTAACATGCTGCAAGAAGTTGGTGTCGGGGTCGAGGATGGCGTGCTGGATGTTATTCCGGTTCAGTAGACCAGTCACCGAAGGCAGAAGCTTCAGCTTGTGAACGGCTGGTTGACCAGCCTCGCGTGCGCTGTTGTCGGCCTCACAAGCCTTCTCCATTGCGACCTTCAGGTCTGCGATCTGCTCGTCAATCTCGTCCTCCAGGTCCTATGTCATGTAATGTCAGCAATTAGACCCAAAGCCAACACGTCGCAGAGCCAACTCACAATTTCGTCCTTCTTCTTCTTCCGCTTTACAGGTCCCTTCATAGCAGCATCCAGCGCCCGGTCAATCGCGCGTCGCCTGCGCTCCTCTGGCGTAAGATGGGACTCGTCATCAACCTCGGGCTCTGCAGCCTTGGGCCGGGGCTTTCTCTCGCCATCGGCCTGGCGTCTGGACTTGCGAGCCGGTCTCCCCGCATCACCATCCACCTCACCAGAAACCTCATCGTCGCGTGACCGCTTCTTCTCCCGGCGCCCCTCCTTCGGTTTCTTCGCTTTCGCGCCGTCTGCCACCTTTCGCTTCGACGCCTTGAGAGTCTTGGCCACGTCTTCGTCAACAGCTACTGGTCGGTCTTCGATGTTGGCTGTCTCTGGGTCGTAGTCCTCAAACTGATCCTCGTCCATTTCCGACAGCTGGTCGTCGTCGGACAACTCGGTGGCAGTCGCGCCTCCGGCGCCCTCGCGAGGTTCTTCATGGTCGGCATGATCGTCGCGATCGGGCAGCGGAGATTCGGGGAGGGATTCGATGTCGGACATGGTTGCAGAAGAAGCTGAGAGGCGGTGCTGTGAGATGCAAAGCTCAGCTGCTGCTTGGGTTGATGATGTGGAAATTAGAAAGGCTTTGATGGATACAGGTCGTCTAGCCTTGTCGTCGTTGACCTTCGATTTTCCTAGATGGTCCAAGCTTGAGGCAAAGGGACTCTCACTTGGAAGGAGCGACCAGCCTCAGATGTGGGTCACCGTCTGGCCGGAAGTCAAAGCCTAAAATGGTGCCTGTGGCTGCACTGTATTGCCTATCGATAAAGATAACAAATACGTACCGGACTAGGTAGGCTATCCAACAACAAGACCAACAGAAGGTTCTGTTGCCTCAGGCACGATTTGTTTACTTTGGTTTGTGTGAGTGCCCGTTTATTCCTTGACAGCTAGCGCCTGGAATATTTTGACCCTTGGTCGCCGCCATCACCCCGGACTGATCGCGACCAGAGCTGTTGCGCAACTCACCCACAACATCCACCTTGCTTTGTCCACCCACACGCCATTGCTTACAAGAAACCTCACGATGGATCGTCGAACATATGAAAGCCCCATGGAATGGGAATATCAGGATCGCGGACCTCTGGATGCAACCAGCCCGTTTTCACAAGTTGCAAAAAGCAACACCCAGAACAGTGAGTCGCAGCTTGGTCGCAAGAAGCACCTTGTCCTCAGTGATTACTTCTTCATTCCAACGCACTTTGTATCTGACCCTGCCCCTTTTTCTTCTTTGCAGACTTCAGCTCGCCAAACAAATTTGCAAGCTCCAAGCCGAACCCTTTCTCTAGCCCCTCCAAGCCGAACCTCTTCGCGGGTACCCCCTCCAGGGCTATTCCAGCTCTGCCGCAGACATCACTCTTCTCCCCCAGGATACAGAGCAGCAACACGGCGCCGCCGTTCCGAAATCCGGCCTTCACTACCCCGCGTAAACCCTTCGACGAGAGTGCCTACTCGGAGGCTTCGGGCGCAGAATCGAGTCCCGCCTTGACAGAAAATTCGGAGCTTCCGGATGATACCCCCGACGTCGATAGATACGGAGATACGAACATGGGCATCATCTCACCTTCCAAGGTCGACAAGAGCTTCCGCTACGGCAAGGCCAGTTTTCAGTCATCGAAGCGCCACGCGCCGGGCAAGGGCGAGATCCCCAGAAGTGCACGAGAGTACCCCGCTATAAGGAAGCGGAAGCGACACAACCTGGACAAAGACGTCGGAAGCGTACGCTATCACGGCTCACAGGATTGGGATGACTCGGAAGATGACTCGGATGGCGACGGATCTCGCTCGACGGCAGCTCGCAGCGGAAAGGGCAGCAAGAAGAATACTAAGAACGGTCGTGGCTGGATCAGCAACCTGTTTCACACTCTGGAGGAACACCCGAATGCCCCTGAGAATCTCTATCGCTGGATCCAGCTTTTGGTCAACTGCATCATTGTGTCGGCGTTCGTATTCTTCTGCTGGTCTATTCTGGACACCGTTCGGTCGGATATTCGAACCGCCAACGACGCAGCTCGCCTGGAAATTGAGAATAGGATGTCCGAGTGCCGGGCCGAGTATCAGCTAAACGAATGCGCCAAGAAGGACCGGCCTGCATTGAAGGCAATGTGCGACGAATGGTATGAGTGCATGATCCAGGATCCTTCTGCCATCATGAGGGTTCGAGTCACTGTCAAGCAAATCGCGGAAATCTTGAACGAATTCGCCGGCGCCATGCAGGTCAAGGCCTGGGTAAGCATTTGCTTCTCTCCTGCCGTCCGGTGTCTCGCCTTCTGACGTTACTATATAGGTATTCTTCTTCGGCATTCTTTTCTTGTGTATCGTCGCCAATAACCTTACTCTGGGTCGTATGGCAAACAATGCCGGCCCCACCCGCCCGGCGCCGTCGCACCGCACTGCGTCTGGAGCTGCTCCGGAGCCATCGGTGATCCCTGAGCCCTCACAGGCGTACATGTGGGTTCCTATTCAAACACCGTCACACCGCCGTCACATCCACTATGACAACGAAGATACCGACACCGACGCATCGCCGCCGAAGATGAAGTCGATCATGCCGCCCCGGACACCTTCTGGACGTCGTAGCCCAAGCAAAGGTGACCGGGATCGATTGCGCAGTCCGACCAAGTATGCAGGACTCAGTCCCATCAAGGGCTACTGAGAGCGAGCAGGGAGTTTCCCTAATCTTTGTCAACACTTTTGAGGCAGGAACTGAAGATCAGAAAGAAACACAATGCATGGGATCGGAGTTGTGAGGTTTGATTGTATAATATACGTGTCCAGGGACCAGGTTTGGGGGCAGATGCGGCGTCATCTGATGGCTTGGGGCGAGTTGGCCGGCTTTCGCCGCTTTTTTATGGACAGGATAGGAAACAAGGTATTGGCAGCTAGCTACTGGGCCTGGCGGGATTGTATACCTCTCTCATACCTGATGAGGGCTTGAGACTCTCCCCAAAAATTCATTTGTTAAATGTTGCTGCTCCTTCTATCTCACATGAATGTGCTGCCCGTTACAACCCATTTCGGACGGGCTGCTCTCGGGGGCTTGCCGTTGTTGCGGCTTTTCGCACGGGTCCCACGGCGAGAGCTCGGACCAGAACGAGCTTAGTCATTCACGGTCTAGATCTCATCTGCCCATCCCATGACGTCAAGCTGGAGAAGAATTCGGGCCTGTCGATTGTGGACCCTCGCCTCTAAATGGAACCCAGCTGCACAAAATGTCCCTGAGTCGCGCGACGCAACAGATACCCACGACTCTGACGATGAGAGGGGGGGGGATGGGTTGTGGCCAACGCGATCCGCTTCCAAAAAAGTGGTGTAATCTTGAGGCTGATAGCTGTAAAGTCCCGCGAGGATTTCGCGATGCCTCATGTCAACTTCGTTAACGAGATACTGTTGCCCACCGGACCGGCTGCTAGCACGCGAGCGGATGAAACGGAGTAGGTTCTGCCGCCGCCGCAGCCGCCGTCGCCAGAACACTACTTAATCTTTACCAGCCATCTTTGTCGGGCCGGTATGCTAATTAATACCCTGAGAATCAGTCAGGTCTTGGACCCTAAATCCTGCTCTACATCTAAGACACTGCCGCTGGAATGTGTTCTTGAGGGAAAAGGCATGCAGCCACCACGCAAATGGAAAACCAGGCGCGGTGGGGACGCAGCCAATGTACCTAAACTACTCAGTATGCTTCAGGACAACGTTGTGAGATGACAAGTGTGTTCTTCTTTAGCTCATTGCGCCCCTGGGGTTGCAAGACGATGGCACTTGGTTCAACCCGTGGGAGTGAGTACACTCTGGGGTTCCTGAGGCACAGACATCCCGAGGCAAGCCCCCTCCGCTCCAGCCGGAGCAAAGGTTTGCAAGCCAGCTGGCCTCGTTGTATTGTTTCCAACCAGCTCTCGAAAGTCGAATGGGAGTCTTAGCTTATGTCTCCTAGGAGGCGGGGCGTCAAACCTAATTCCTCACAGCCTCGGGAGAATCGCAATGCCATCCGTACGGGTACCAGTACAAGGCGGACCCTCTTGAGGTCGCACAGGTACACAATAAGACTTCTACACAGTCGGAACGCCATCCCAGAACGGCTCATCGTACCAGTGCCTCCGACATCGAGAACCTCCTCAGGTACCTCTGCCTTAGTGGATCGGCGAGCAAGGAAGTCCCTGCAAGGCGAGGGTCGCCGGCCAGGGTTCCATAACACGCATTACGCTCGGTGCTGGAGCGAAATGCTGCTTACAAAATCCCGATGGGGGGCTGGCGGAGGAAAACTTCCAGCTGGAAGGTTGGGCGAGCGGGTATGGCGGACATAAGCCTCCATCGCATCACGACGGCCTCTCCGTGTTTTGGGCGTCTTGGTCTCTTGTCAGGTACCTGTCCAGGGCTCCGATGCTAGCTCGATGAGACAATCTGGTAAAATGTATGGGTTGGGTGAATAATTTACCCCATCTCCCAAACCGAGGCTTAACTGGCGGGCTCAGGTGGCTTAGCCGCAGTGAAGCAGAATGCAGCATGATGGGTTGGTTGTTGGTATCATGTCTCGCGATACCCGGGTCGGGGTGCGGATACCAAACTTCGTGATGAGGAGCTGGGGACGCACCTGTATCCCCCGCGTGGATAGAAGGAAGCCAATAATAGATAGCTGTATGTATGTACGTAGGTAGATGGGTAGGTGATTACGCTATAGTGTGGCATCATGTCTTGTGTACAGAAATGCTCCCTTCCCTAGCGCTAGCGTAGTTGGGCATTATCAGGGAAACGGGGACGGGGACGGGACGGCGGACACATCACAGAGAGCAGAGTCATTGATACCGAGTATTTGGGCAACTGTACCAGTCATACTTAGTCCTAGTTATGTCCCGCCCTTCTGGTTGTTTATTGACAGAATGGGCGTGCTACGAGAAGTGATGAGCCTTTCGCCTTCATGGCGATGACTGACGCTCGTCCAACTGGTAGCTGTGTCGTCGGAAACGACCACTCCTGACATCCATGTGTATCAACCGAGATGGTGGGATGGATGTGCACTGAATGCGAGGTAGAGCGACCAAGCGCCAGCACGCAAGCTGTGCCTCGTCCTCGCTCCCTCCTCATCCCTTCCCACCCACACTCACTCCCCCTCGCTTGAGCTCACGTATACCACAGGAAAGCGCATCTTTGGCTGCACAGTTCAACCATGTGATTTCCGACCATGTGTACCTATAGAAAGAAAATCCGAGAGAACAGATTCAAATAAGCACCACGGCCGGCGAGGCCTTCCTGCCTCGCCCATTATTATGCCTTCTGCTTTGGTAAACCTACCCGGCTGGCTCCCCAGGTGCCTTGTGCGCAACCAAAAGAAAAAAAAAACGAAAGAAAAAGTTTCACCTCCACCTCCATCGCAAAGCTAAGCCTGGCGCGGCTCGAAGCTCTCGAATCTGGGGAAGGAGCTGCCCTGCTACCTGACCTGCCGTCACTGTTTACTGTATCTGTGTCGCACCTCGTCTTTTGCGTGTCTATGCCTCGTCTCCTTCCACCGTCTGTGTATGCTCGAGGACTGGGACCCGACCGCTGCACCGTCATCCCTTCCCACCATTCCCACCACTTCCCCCTTCATCGCGAGCTACGTTTTCCGCCCGTCCTTCGTTGCCTTAACCCTTTTTCCTTTCCCCAAACCACGTTTTCCGCGTCAGGCTTAGCCTCGGAGCCCCACGTCTCGCAGCCTGCCACCCGCCTCCGTACATAGAACCCGCGCGCCTCACAAACCCTCATCCCGGGGGTTATGCAACATTGGTGCGCAGGGTTTACACTCGGCGCATGCTTCGATAGCTAAGGCACCAAGGGGGGAAAGAGGGGCAGTGACTGCTCAATCTCCTACCTCTTGTCTCTTTCGCTCTCGCTCCCTCGCTACGGCGGCGAGAACACTGGAACGCTGGCGACGAGGAACGGCGACCAATTCTCCCCTTTTGCGACCCAAGCTCATCTTGTTCTCCTTCCTCAACTCCGAACCCTTTCGTCTTTCGTTCTTGCGCGTACCTTCCTGTCGACTCTAGACCTTTCGCCAACCATCTACCCGCCCGACGCTGCTGCTCGGTGCTGCCGAACACCTTCCTCGGATCGGAGCTTGACAATCACGTATCGATGCCTACCAGTGCCCGCCTTTAAACGGCCTCATTATGTCAATTCGCAAACAAAACTTTGAAAGTCGAGTTTGCTTGGTAGGCTCGGCTCGAGGCTACTATCAGTCAACCTGAAGCGCGCAAGCACCGCCGATATGGAGGAGGCATCCGGCAACCAACAGCAAGCTCAGCCCAGCGCCGGCTCTGCCTCCTCCGCGGGGGCATCTGTCACGTCCGCCCCTGCGCCTGCACAATTGGCCAGTGCCGCTCCTACGCCATCTGCGTCTGGTAGCTCCGGCGCCGGGCAGTTGTCAAAGAGAAGGAGGGGTTTGGGCGTCGTCACGCCCAATGCTTGCACTGAATGTCGCAAGAAGCGTGCCAAGGTATGCTGGTCCTTGCTAGAAAATTCTCATCTCTTCGGAATCACGTACTGATACTCTTGCCTTTAGTGCGATGGCCAGAAGCCATGCGGCCGCTGCAAGGCTCAGAAGGACGTAGAGTGCGTTTACGAGGTACCAGTTCGCCAATCCAAAGAGCACCTTCGAAGCGAAATCGAGCAACTGCGCCACCGCCAGCGATCCAGCGACCAGGTAATCGCTGCCCTGGTGCGCTCCGATATGTGGGAGGATGTATTGCAACGGTTGCGGGGCGGCCAATCCCTAGAATCGGTCTCGGAATGGCTAGGCGGCACGCTTCCCTCGGGCGGCGGCGCCAGAACAACTCTCAAACGCCCTGCCGAGCAAGCTGGCGATACAAATGCCGGCTCGGGTGCCCGCCCAGGGCTCCCGGGATCGACGCCAGCGCCGATCAGGACGAGGAACCTCGGAGGGCCTGGGTCTGTGACCATGAGCCCTATCACGGGCCAATCCAACTTGCGTCAGGATATCGACCCCAACAGCCCGTGGCACCTTTCGTCGCACAGCCAGAGCACCAGGAGCAATTCGCATCCCGATGTAATGAACTGGAGTGCTGATACCAACAAGCCGCCACAGGGTCTGTTTGATACGTGGGGAGAGTCAACAAGCAACACGGAGACTTCAGAAGGCGGCTCCAAGTACCAAGGCCTCGACCAGGTCCTCGCACCGCTTGAGCTGCCCGACATGAAACTTCCTCCCGAAGATTGGACAAACATCACCGATGACGGCTCTCTTGTGCAGCACCTCCTTGCTTTGTATTTCTGCTGGGAGTATCCGACGTTTGCATCACTCAGCAAGGAACACTTTCTTCGGGATTTCCAGAACGGTGTTCATCGTTATTGCTCGCCTATACTGGTAAATGCTCTCTTGGCTTTGGGCTGCCGCTTTTCCAGCAAATCCAGCACGAGAGCGAACCCCAGCGACCCATACACCTCGGGAGATCACTTTTTCAAGGAAGCCCAGCGCCTGTTTTACCTTGAGGAAAACCACCATAACCTGACCACCATCCAAGCTTTGGGGATCATGTCGATAAGAGAAGCAAGCTGCGGCCGAGATTCCGAGAGTTGGTACTATGCAGGGCAGAGCATTCGCTTGGCCATTGAGATGGGTCTCCACCAACTAGAAGAGGACGGCGACGATGATGAGTTTGCAGTGCAGGCTGCCACTTTCTGGGGTGCCTTTGCACTTGATCAGTGAGTATCTTCATGCGACAGATTTCAAAGATTGACCCCCGAGCTAACCGAGCTTGCTCTTTTCTTCAGCGCGTGGTCTTTGGCAACTGGCTCACTCCCCCAGTGCTCCTGTTTCCCTCACCTGCCGCCAAAGCCTGCCATCATCGATGACATTGAGGCGTCTTTGTGGATACCGTACACGGACGACGGTAAGTTTTTACTGAGCTTGGAAACTACACGAAGCATGCCGGACACGCAAGACTCAACGAATTCTTCAGGCGCCCCGTTACAGCGTTCAGCTGAACAGCCGTCCAACGTCCGGTCTGTGTACAAGTGCTTTTGTGAACTGAGTGAGCTTGTGCACCAAAGTCTCTACGTCCTCCACTCTCCAGGAAGACCGTTGACCAGCCGCGACCTTCTTGGCATATACACCCAATATCTCAACTGGTATGACAGAATACCAGAGGTACTGAGACTAGGGCACAACTTTACACCCGCTGTGCTCTTTGCCCAGTGAGTTCATCCCCGGGCATACAACGGAATTATCACTGACGGATAACGCTTTAGCATGTACTATCACTTCGCCATTCTCCTTCTCTTCCGGCCGCTCATCAAGCTGAGAATCATTGGTTCCAAGTTGCTGCCCCGGGACGTGTGCGGCCAGGCGGCAGATGCCATTCAAGGACTCCTGCGGTCATATTCTCAGCTTTACACGCTCCGCCGGACGCCGTCGTTTGTCCCGTATTTCGTCCTGACATCGTCCATCATGCATCTAGCCATCGGTGCAGCCTGTGCGCCGCCGCAAAAGGGGTTCGGTGCAGCAGCACCAGCCAGCATCGACCCTCCGGCTCAACCGCCATATCCACCTCGCGTCGTAGAGGCGATCAAGCAAGGCATCAGAGACCTGGAGGAGATGGCACCATGCCATCACTTTGCGGAACAGGCACTCAACATTCTTCGATATCTAGCCAAGAAGTGGAACTTGGACGTCGACATGGGCGAAAGGCTCCCATCAGATGCTGAATACGCGCACCTGGTCAGGCCATATACAAGCAGTCTCAATTTCTTTGCTCCAAACGTCATCGAGGACGACTTCATTTGCGCTTGGGGCGGCAGCACCGACGAGGCCGAGGTGCCGAACCCGGCAACGGCAATGGGCGCAAAGGGAAGCGAACCCGGAAAGCCATCAGTCTCACGGGCGGCCAAGGTCCTGGAGAATCCTCTGTTCTGGCCGTTCCCGATGCAGGGGCGTCCGATGCTGCCTACAGGACGTGAACTCAAGGATGCTGGGTTTGAGAGGATCTAGGAGCCACACAGATGACGTGTGAAGTGGCGCAACAGGCAGCTTAAGCAGGCCGTTGTTTTCAAGGCAGATAAGACGCATGATGTGGTGAGTTATGGTGGATGTGGGAATGAGCGGCAGAGGCTCGTTCTGTCTGCACAGGAGTTTGGCCTTGGGCAAGGCTTTGTGTTTTTTTTGATACCCTACCCCTTTTCTGTAGAGACGCGGCCGGTCTCTTGTCCTCTGGAGCCGACGATGTCGCTGTCCCATGACATTGTTGTGGCCATCTCGGCCATCAGCAGGCAGGTTCGAGATGAGAGGATAAAAGGAAGCAAAAGTAACCAGCTTAATGCGGATTTGAGCGTGTCAATGATAGAAAGCAAATCCAACTGTCAGCCGGGAGGCCCTTGCGTATGCGCGTACCGCCCCGCGGTCTCCCACGTATTATTCAGGATGCTCAACAAATGAAGAGAGAGGTTTAGTTCCTCCTTTGAGATTGAAGAGAGAAGTCCGCTCGGCAAAAGACGTCCCTTGTGTAATCAAAGGGAGGAGAGAAAGCCCAGCTGGCAGGGATCAACCACATCGAGGTATGCAACCTAATCTTATTGGTTCAATGCACTGGGCGTTGTGTGACGACGGCACTTTTCCGTCTCATGCCCAGCGCATTCTCGGATGGTAATTAGTGGGCGGTGGGTTCCAGAAGCAGGTAGGTAGGTAGGGTAGACTTACCCGACCTACCTACAGTCTACCCTACCTACCTACGTACAGACGGCCAAGTAATGGCAGGTCGACCTCGGCTCAACGCCCAGGCTCGGATCAGCACAAGCAGTGGCGGTTGGGGTAGCAGTGACCGCCGCCCGTCCACGTCCACGTTCACGTCTAGTCGCGATGCGCTGCCCGAGGTACCGACGGACCTACACTTGCTACCCTGCCTAACTTTACCTTTACGTCAATAGACCCCCGATGTGCGACACCCATTCCTCCAACTACATCCATCCACGTCGGCATCGTTCGTCTCAACATCGTGTCATTTCGCAGTTTTCTTCTTCAATTCCGCCACAGCTACCATCACTGCGGGCTTCTTTTCTCTGTACTCTATCTTCTAGTCACTACTTTCCTCTACGCGCCTCAATAGCACGCGTTCCTAATGCTGTGAAACTTGCGCAATGTCGACTTCCGCTGATATTCCCAATAAAACCCGCCTTTCGCATCAGCCGTCAACGATCCGCGCCGTCCTATCGCTGCCGCCGCAATGGCTTCATATGTACGATGAGTTCATCACCAAAAATGCTAGCCAGGTCTCCCAGATAGAATCGGCTCTGAGGTCACTGACCTACATTATCCCTGGTAACCAACACTTCCGCGGCCTTTCATGGCCAGTCACCACGGCCTCCGAGCTAACAAGTCGTCACAGGTCGTTTCCGCGACGCCGAGATTGCCTCCGAAACGGTCCATTCGAGTGTGCAGCTTCTGTCTCTTTACCATGACACACTGCTCATGCGCGCCCTATCTCGCATCCCCATGGCGCGGCTGCCATCCCCTCACAGTCGCTATACCAAATACTGGACCCAACGCAGTCCCATGTACCGTCGCATCGCCATGCTGCTGCAGATGGTTACATATACACAACTCCTTTGCGAGATGGCAGCCAAGAGGCGCGGGGGCGAGCGCGGTCGGTGGCGCATGGTCGTCTTGTTAGAGGCCATCAAGGCCATCTGCCGGCTGCTGCTACTCCGTGTGACGCGCTCACGACCCCTTGTCTCTCCGGTACTTCCCGAGCGTGAGCCCATCCCCGAAGAACCGGAAGCCGATAACGATGACGATCTCAAGCAAATGCTCGACGAGTCTGGCACCAGCCATCCAGCAGGGGCCGGCGATGACGCTCCGAAGCCACACGAAAAGGACTGGGTCATGCCTAGGACGGGAATGAGCCTGCCTTCGTTGCCCAATGCTGGCGATATTAGCGGCTATCTCCTGGGCAAGGTCCTGACTGCTGAAGATATCAAACCCGCAGCTAAGCTGCTGAACCAACTGCATGGCAGTGCCCAGGCGGCCGAGGTACTCCACATCCTGGCGCCGCTCATTTATGCGCTTGCCCTCTCCAAAAGCAAGAACAAGAAGTCGTGGACACCGTGGCTAGTTGGTCTGAGCGTTGAATACGCCGCACGCCAACTCAGGGACCGGAGCTTCAGGACCACGCCGCTTGAACGCGATGAGTGGACCAAACGAGGCTGGGCCATGGGATGGTGGACCATGCGGGGAGCCTTCTACGAGAACGTCATGAAGGGTGTCGTCGGCGGCGTGCGCTCAAGGGTTCCCGGGCTCATTGGCGGAATCCTGGAAGACTACGAGTACCTGTGGGAGAATTACTATTTCAGTACCAGTGCATAAAGCACAGCTCAGCTTGCGCCTGCTTTGGACAACTATGAGACGCACGCTGCTATTTGCCGCAGATCTTTTTGCCAGCGTCTTTGGAGATTCGGCATCATGCCGCTAAGCTCACAGCCAGACCGCCTCTGACCGCCCATCAGGCTACATCATGCAGCGTCCAGATGCGGCGTATCACGGAAGGGGAGCGTTTCTTTTCCCGAAGCATGCGGGCAATCAGATGCTTGTTGGCCAACTGAGTTGTATAAATGTTGGACGACAAGCGTACCGACGTGTATCAACCTCAATAACACTTCGATGCTAAGTCGCAGTGGTATGTCCTCGTGAGCGTTGTGGAATGAAGCATGCTGATAGTCAAGGGCCTGAGATGCGGCTCGTTCACAATGGCCACTAGTAAGCCAGGCCCAGCCAACCCACCATCAAAAACCCGTACCGGTGCAGATCTTAGGGAGGCTCGGAACAAGCGCGAGGAACTTCCGAAGGAGGGTTCATGTCCAGTAATTCTGTGGCTGAAGCTGAGGATCATGCATAATGGTTGTGAGGAGGATCGCCAGCCATGGCTTCCGTCACACCTCTTTCCGAGACAGTGATCCTTACCACTAAGATGAAGGGATGCCAACCAACCTCGACCATGATACAGCGGCGAAGGAGGGGGAGATTCCGAGTACCGGTCAATGTCTTCCGGCAACCGGTGGCTGGAGCTGAGTCTCTACCGCCACCTTTTGCCAAACTCGCAGCGAGATGAGTGGATGTTCTCGGCTTCCGGCTCTCCAACTGTGTAACACATCGAACCGACGGACGTATGCATCGAGAGTGGCGGTAAGCGTTAGGGTACGTCAGGTAGAGAGGTGGGCGTGGTGGAACGGACAGAAGCTTTTAATCCGAATTGTCCCCGTTATCGAAATAAGAAGAAATGCATATTATAACCCCTCCCGACACCCCTTCCCCCCTCCCTTGTGTTGGCCCCTTGTGTTGGCGCTCTTTTGCGCGCTTCCTCAGGTTTGTTCGGGTGCTTTCCGACATCGTACACTCCATCACTACCTCTCGTCCATCGGGCGTTCCACGTTTAACCAAAACAACCACATTCGCAGCACACACCGCTAAAGCAACCAAACCGGCAGAGAACGAGCAGGGGCGCTTGTATGGGGGACACCAAGCTGATTCGAACAGAAGGTGCGGCACATGGCTGGGTGATCGCGTTGCCGGATGTTCGCTCCGGCAGGAGCCGGCTGCAATATATTGCTTTTCCAGGCTCCACGTTGACAAAGCTAGACCTCGAATGACTGGCGTCGACGAGGCCCAAATGGCCCTGCGCACGACAGGCATGTGCAAATTCTTCACACCTGAATCGTAACTCAAGTTCCGGCTATGCCAGACTCCAAAGACATGGTCTCAAGCCACACTTGGGCTGTCATCACGTCAGGCGAGACCAGGGATGAGAGAGGGGATCATGGCATCACATCGCATAGCGTATGCCAACAGCAAGCCGGAGACCAGTCACCGAGCAGGCAGGCAGGTAGGCAGGCAGTCTTTTCATTAGCAAGTCAGACTCGAGCCAGCGCCCGTCAGCACCAGCAACCTGCATATTGACAACATGGCTCAAGCGTACCGTCGGGACCCAGTCGATCGGGTCGTCATCCGTCATATTTCAGTTTCGAGTTGCTAGGGAACATCGACAACGTATTCTTGAACGAAGACTGGTCTCGGTGCATACTACCGAGCTCAGGCCCGTCGATAGTAGCAAAACCTCGTCCACCCATATAACCACTCAACCTGCGGATCACTCACACAGATGACGTCGGGAATCTTTTGATCCAGCCAGCTATGCGGTTGCTCTGAGCTCATATCGGTGTTGGGCATCAGATCCGAAAGGCAGACAGCGAATACACGAACGTAACCGTGTCTGCAAGACGATGGCCTGGTACTACCAAGCGTGGTATGAAACTGTGCGAATACCTTACTGCGACACAGATCCGATAACAAAGCTGCAGGCGCGAAGACCGAGCCAAGGAAGCAGAGCCAAGACGAAGGCATTAGCCCTTCCCCACCTACCATTTCCACTACCATCCCGCCATCCGTCTTGACGCAGCTTCCAGAGGCCCTGATTCATCGAGGGTCCGTATTCCTACGGGATTCACTCCGACGGTGAAGGAGGGGGGGCGAAGAAGGGGGGGGAAAAGAAACACTCCACACAAACAGCCTAAACCTCAAAGAGAGACAGATACAGCGTTTACGCCACTGCAAACACCGCTCATTGGCTTGCCTTCCCCGGATCTCGCCCACACTTCCGGGGCCTCACTGGCCTCTAGCATCGGTTTGCGGGTACTATCGAGACTGTTGTTCGTCTATCGATCGGAGATTTGTGGATTAGTGCGCGGCCAGCCCCTGTACGAATACCCAAGTCTTCCTCGTCGAAGAGAAGCAGCGCGACATAGAGTACCTAAACGATCCCAAGGAAGAGGGGCCCGTCCTGGGCCAATCCGTGCTCAGCTAGCCAAAGAAGAGAGAGGCAGGGATTGTTCTTGGTGGGTGCAAGACGAGACAAGTCTCAGAGGGGAATCTGCAACTCATCTGCATATCACTGTTCTTCGTACGTCCGTACCGTATCGGGGGAGGCGTTTCTCTACGCCCCCCTCCACCCCCTGTGAGGATGATGAGTGACGGAAGTGACAGCACATGGAGGAGGCGGAGACCAGTATCGCGCCCCCGCGGTAGCTGCAGTACTACCTAGGTAGGTATGTACGTGAGGCACTGTGGAGTGTGGCAGCGGCACAACATACTCGACAACGACAAGGGGGTCGATGGGCTTGGATTTGTCTTGAGCCTTTGGAACCCAACCTGGCGGCCACGAGGTCGCGCCTGATCTGGCCTGGCCTCGCCTTGTCTGATGGCGACCTACCGTACAGCTATCTCTACCTACGCTGACGACATGTAGGCTACTCTCGGTCTCTTCCTTTGCGTACAGAGAGGTACCGTAGCTATGCATGCCACCGCGGGAAAAACCGTGTCCTATCGATTTCGGCCATTATCCCAACGACACCCCCCTCCCCCCTGCTCCGACCCCTGGTCTCCCTGATGCCAGCCGCGAACCCGCAACCCCCGGTCACCTTGGGCTCCAGTCTCAAGATTACCTACTGCACACTACCATGATCGTACGTCGGTATACGTACTCGTGCTGGCTTTGCAAGTAACTGGCGCTGCGAGTCTGCAGGAATTGGGCGGTTCCCTATCCGCACTGCTCCAGAACCGCCGCTGGTGTTATGAGCCAAACGTGCGTAGCATGCATGGTACGGGCTGGGTAGCGACAACGCGACACGACGAGGCAGAGGGACAGAGTGTGGCCCGCATTGCTTTTTCTTCGCGATACTCTGAGACTAGGGCCAGCCACCCTGGATCTCTTGCCTTTCCCTTCTTGATTCAGGCAAGAAGCAAGTAGAAAACGACGCTGACATGGAGAGGAGGAGCCCTAGAGAATCCCGACGTCCTACGGAACCCATATCGTGACTGGCAAGGGGGGGGGGGGGGGGGGGGTTAACCCAATCCGATGTTCCCATATTTCCCGCCCTGTCAGAGATCGATCTCGCCGCCCATCTTACATGACGACTCGCCTCCGCCCGCCTCTTGTTCTCTTGCTTGCGCTCTCTCCCTTTACCTGCAGTAACCCGTGGCGAGAGCAACCTCAAGCACAACTGGAGAACCACTGAAGCTGCCAGATTTACAGAAAACGATCAACCAAGACAGAGTAGACCGCGGTGTTTCCGGCTTCCAGCCTTAGCTCCGCCAACCAAGAGCAAGACGACGTCGGAATATGAGCTTGACCATCTCCAATCGGTTCGTCGGGCATCAGGGTTCTCTCGGTGGAAGCGCCTTTCATCCGTTTCCTCCGCCACATCATGGGTCATCTCTCATGCATCGCCAACAATGGCCAGCGCGCACACCTGTGCAGGTTCAGCCGCAGAACCGCGACCCGGCTGCTTCCATGATACCTTCGCACGGCATCCGCCACAACACCGGCCCTCCACGTTTCAGTAAACCCCTGGAAGCTGTTTCCGTCGTCTCATCGGCCTCGAGGGAATTGAATGCCGATTTCGACAACCGTAGCCAGGATGCCGACGAAAGCCGGTTCTCGACGCCGGCGTCGGGTCCGTCAGCCGGCATCATCAACCCATTTGATCTTTCTGCCGCCGCACCTTCGGAGCCTCGTCATGTTCTCGTCCGCGTGGATGGCGACGCCGGTGCGTACCTCGGCAACGTTACGGGACGGCCAGTCCCTCCCAAGCTTAGCCTGCCGGCCGAGATGGACGGCTCACGATCGGTCACCAGCGGAGACCAGATCCAAACTGGCTGGAGCGTCGATTACTATGGCTTGTCCCGCACCCCACGAGAATACGGAAATGGCATTGGGTGGCGCTCCCAGGAATCAGAGGCTGTAGCAGATGCTCAGGGCAACTTTGGATGGCCTCGAAAGTACGTGTGCTCCATGTGCTCACTGCATTGGAAGGCCATGCCTCTGCCAGCCAAGGTCATTCGAGGTGATGTTAGTCAGAGGGACAGAATCGATCTAAGAATTGTATGTGCCCACACGCTCCGGCGTCTACCGCACCCGACGGCACGCTTACAAGAACCAGCCCAACCCGCCTGATGCCCGGAGGGACCCGGCCTTCTCCCGGCCTGGCTGCTCAGAGGTACGTCACAATGATAGGACCATGATGGGTGAATCGTACGTTGACAGGAGTCTCCAACCCGTAGCTACACTACTACCTCGATCATGAAGGGCCTGGCAATGAGCCGTGCGTCCGGGGTCTTTGTCAGACCTGCCGGCCCGTTTCTTTCTTCCCGGACTCACAACCGACGACCCACTGTTGCCCGCCGCCGGTTGTCGAACCGGGCTACCTCAAGGAGATCTACAGGTGCATCATGGACAACTGCCCATTTTTGACAGACACACGACGGGAGATGAAGGTACACAATGACCTCCCGCCGCTGGCCAAGGCTGATTCCAACTAACCCTTTCCATACAGGCTCATCTTCATTCTCCCCGAAAGAATGGCCACAAAACCTATCTGACAGGGTTGGCCAGCCGTATCGAGCACGGCCAACCTCTGAGCGCCATTGACCAGGAGATTTGCTCGCGGCTGATGCTCATGTTCAACGACAGAGACGCCCGCGGGCAAAAGTCCATTTCCCAGCCCATCAACACAGTACTGGGTCCGGAGGATGTCAGCAGCCCTGCCATCTTACGAGAGCACACCCAGTGGATGTCGTATCTCGGGTTGCACACTCCCGAGATGCACCGGCGGGATTTCTTCGACCCGAGGACTAACCAGTGGTACTACCGCGAGTACAATCTCGATGACGACTTCGAGGACGCGTGCGAGAACATCCGGATCGTTTCCTACGCCACGGGACGCCCGGTCAAGGCCTCGGACTTTCTCTGGCGCTGACCCTGCCGTTCTTCCTCTTACTCTTCTTCCTCTTCTTCTTCTAGGCACGCGGAGTTGATGTTCGCCGAGCGATGTATCGACTTTGATGGATGCACCGAGTACCGCTGCGTTGACTTGGATATTATCATGAGAAGACGGTCCTTTTATTGTGTTAGATTACGTGTTGAAGGCGAGCCGGCAAAGGACAAACCAGCCGGAGACGTGGGACGAACAGATATTACGACTTGATGCTTTGCCATGACCAACTACAGACGACACAACCTTTGGCCAAGGTTCGGCGTCATGCGGTTTCTACGACAAGCGAGCATATCTTGGGCTATTAGGCTACAATCGGGTGCCACCACGGCATATCTCGGGAGACGGCGTCTTTTTCTTCTGTCGGAGTTTTCGCTTTTCCGTTTGGCGTTTGACTCTTTTTACGATTATTGGAACACGGTGGGCGGGGTTTCCGGCGTTGATGGCGAATCCGGGCGGGAGCTACACGCCCTCTCTTCTCTCCTTCTCCTGGACAGCAGCTTATGGCGTATGCGTGTCTGCAAGGGCGATATCTTCATGGAGCAACATAAAGAATACCCTACTTGAGCCTTACGAGGGTCTTTTTTTGGTTCAAACTGGGGCAAAGGTGGATCGGAGGTTCACATCAAGTGAGTACTGACTGCCCAATACTCGACAAGAAAGCGCAAGGTAAAAACTGCGAGCAGCAACGAATGTCCTCGATAAATAGATAATATGTATTCTAGGCTGGGGCGGCCAAAAGAACTAACGATGCCTCGTTCTTGCCAAAACTAAAAGCGGGTATGGCAGCCCGAGGGGCTTGGCTCAGGATAAATTAGGTTCGAGGCAATCCAATGATGGACAACTTGGACACCACTTGATGTTGAGTTTCCTAGACTACGTCATGATGGGAGTGCGCTGTAGGCCCTTGCTGACCCATGTCAGTCGACTGTCTTTACGCCGTGCCCCTAGCCTGGCGTGCCTGAATGGTCTCGACACCAACTAAAGATCTATTTAACCAACGGCATAGGAAATTTATTGTCCAAAGCGTGCGTACGTCCGTCGTTGAGTGGGCGTTTGGGGGCTGAAGCGGGGGAGCCTAAGGGATGGATTGGCGCTGAGTCATTCGGATGGATGGGAAAGGTGCTCGGCCCAAAGTGGTCGGCGCAACGTGTCTGAGCTCGGCTTGTCGGAGATGGTGGAGGGGGGGAGCCACTGAGCCACATCTGTGGCTGAACCTTCGGCATCGGTCGGTACTAGAGGTCGGTCATCGATAATCCCGCGGGATGTTTTCTTCTGCAAGTGAAGAACCGACCGCTGCTTTACTGGGACTTGTTGCAGGATCCTACCTTGGATGTGATGAACCTCGGATAACGATAACTTCATGAGACGAGCGGCAAGACAAGATCTAGAAATCCCAGGGTTCAACCGCAACGAAAGCTGATCTTACACTTCTAATAGTGGTCACTAATTCATGCTTCAATGCTCGCTCTTCCCTTTTTCCCTCTTTTTTTTCTTCTTTTTTCTCTTTCTTCTCCAGCCACCCATGTATTAAGAAAAAGCATTGGCCGGCCAGATACCGATACCCTCGAAATAGCCAAGACCCGTTCCGGTAAAGCGGCGATTTTTTTCTCACCTGTCAACCCCAGCTGGCGCCGCCATTTCCTTCTTCCGACCTTAAAATTCCCGTCCCCCGATAATCGACGAAACCTTCTCCCGACCAGCCACTACTCTCCATCTTTGCGAATCCTTCAATCCTAAAGGACCGTATCTCCTCACACTTCAGTCACGATGCTGGCCGCCCGTACCTTTGCTGCGCCCCTCCGGCAACAGTGCATGCGCGCTACCCCCCGCGCCGCCGCCGTCTCCCAATTCCAGGTGCGCGCAATTCGCCATGTTCCTTGCTGTCCCGCGATCCGCCCGACGAGGCCCATGTCCAAAACCTCAGGCGGCCATGGCAGGACAGCCATTGAAGCAAAGCCACAGGCTAACAACCAAGCAGAACTCTAGGTTTTACTCGAGCGAGCGTGTCGCCAAGTTCCACGGTGTCAAGGACTCTAACGTATGCTGTCCTAATCTTCCTCCGTTACTACTACCCGCCCCATAATTTTCACGCGCAACGTCTCAAAGACTTGGGCTGTGTTGCCGCCGGGCACCTGGCCTCGTCACTGGACTATCCTCTACCCTCACCCACAAGTTTGATTGGGGAAGTCTCTCTGAAGAAACAAGGTGCTCTTGCGAGAACTCACGTTGTCTGTGTGGTCTGCATGGTGGTTCAAAATCACGCAATTGGCGCAACCCACGAATTGCGACATATGGGTAACATCAGAAGACTGACTTGCTATGTTATAGGGCAACTACCCGGTCAGCTTGATTGAGGGTGATGGCATCGGTCCCGAGATTTCCCAGGCTGTCAAGGACATCTTCGCCGCAGCCAAGGCCCCTGTCACTTGGGAGCCCGTCGATGTCACCCCTATTCTCAAGGACGGCAAGACTGCCATCCCCGATGCCGCCATCGAGAGCATCAAGCGTAACAAGGTCGCCCTCAAGGGACCCCTCGCCGTACGTTGAACAAGAGTTCCCGCAGACAAGACCCGATCCCACTAACATACGGTGCTTCTAGACCCCTATTGGTAAGGGCCACGTCTCCCTGAACCTTACTCTCCGTCGTACCTTCAACCTCTTCGCCAACTTGCGCCCCTGCCGCTCCGTGGCCGGCTACAAGACTCCCTACGATAACGTCGACACTGTCCTGATCCGCGAGAATACTGAGGGCGAATACTCGGGCATTGAGCACGTCGTCGTTGATGGCGTTGTCCAGTCCATCAAGCTCATCACCCGCGAGGCTTCCGAGCGCGTCCTGCGCTTCGCCTTCCAGCAGGCCCAGGAGATTGGCCGCAAGAAGGTCCGCGTCGTCCACAAGGCCACCATCATGAAGATGTCCGACGGTCTCTTCCTGAAGACCGGCCGCGAGGTCGCCAAGGACTACCCTGATATCGAGTTTGACGCCGAGCTTCTCGACAACACCTGCCTGAAGATGGTTACCGACCCCCTCCCCTACAACGACAAGGTCCTCGTCATGCCCAACCTGTACGGTGACATTCTCTCCGACATGTGCGCCGGTCTGATCGGTGGCCTCGGCCTTACCCCCTCTGGCAACATCGGTGACGAGTGCTCCATCTTCGAGGCCGTCCACGGCTCCGCCCCCGACATCGCCGGCAAGGGCCTGGCCAACCCTACCGCTCTGCTCCTGAGCTCCATGATGATGCTGCGCCACATGAGCCTCGGCCAGTATGCTGACAGGATCGAGAAGGCTGCTTTTGATACCCTTGCGGAAGGAAAGGCCCTGACCGGCGACCTGGGCGGCAAGGCCAAGACCCACGAGTTCGCTGGCGCCATCATTTCTAAGCTGTAGATACCTACTTGTAGACTGTACGATCTTAGACAACGGATTGTTCTTTTCTTTGCGTTAGCCATAGTCGTTGAATGAGTTGATGAACTCCCAAGCTGTTTTTTTATGTGCGGTTGTTTCCCCGCGAGTGATAACAAAAGAGGTTGGACGCGAATGGTAACCTGTTTGAGCGACTGGCAGCATTGGAAGCGGCATGGCGGCAGCAAGTGTAGTTAATCAAGTGGACCGTGTTAGTCGATAGGAAATGATCGAACAACACATTGTTCTGCCTCTGAGGCTGCTGTGAGACCCACCGCCTTGGCCCGGGCCTTTGTGGGCGCTTTGTCTTTTGGCTGAACCACTCAATGCTCAACCATTTATACAAGATGTTAGTACTCTCAAAAAAAAAAAAAAAAAAAAAAAAAAAAGGCCAAGTATCCTGTGTGATGAAAGGAGCAGAGAACGCAGGCTTGGGAAACAATATGCTGGTCGAATGGCAAGTCGCATGGTCGTGGGCAGGTACTGGAAGCTACTAAAAGCAGTTGGAGGTGCAGCCCTGCTGGCCATCAGCGGTACTTACTGAGGGGCAGCCATCTAACCTAGGTGAAGGGGGGGGGTTCACAGACCTTTTCGTACGGTATCTATCCTGCTGCGCATCTGCGTGGTTCCAGACTGTTTCTGGTCTCAATCAGGCGCGCGGTTCCTACCGTCATCATACAACAACACCTTGCAAGTGCGCATAGTAACTCTACTTCCAAAGTAGCCATGGCTATTGAGGATGCCACCCGTATTCTTACGAGTTATTGCTTAGCATCTTGTAGGCGAACACAGGAGATGGAAGCCTAGCGGATGGGCGCGGATATTGCCATTGTGCTCGTTCTAACCTCGGCCTTGAACTCTGCGATTGAGTTGTAGACTAGGGGCTGAGAGGAAAGTGATGGTATTGATAGAGGCAACTCCTTGCCCACCTCTGGGATTCTCTTCAACGTCTATTTGTGGCGTCTCTACAAGGTTCTACGGCGTTGCGACACAGGGGGTTTCATCAGAAGTCGATGCCATGGTTCCTCCCCAGACCAATGCGTGGAGGGCGTTCAACTAATGCCAACCTATACAACCAGTCGTCTATCCTCGTCTTGAATGCTCAATTTCGCAACAATTGCGCGGTAAACCACCAGCGCTGCATGTAGCCAGATACCGTGTCTGGTACAGCCCATCACGGTTTTTATTCATTTGTGGGATTGTTCGGTTTAAGCAGCCCGCCGAACCGTCCTTCTCATCCTCAACTTGCCACAGAGCGGCCGGCGTCCAAGGAGTCATTCGAATCGTCACATTCAACCACTCCCGTCTCCCGCTCTTTACAGACTTCGTTACAGATCACCCCTTTTTCTTCCCTACCAAGTCGTGCCGATCTCTTATCAGTTGCTACTATGCATCACCGTCTCTTACTCAATCTACCCAAAGCACCCACCACCTGGCTTGTAGGTACAACATGGGGCTCAATCGTTAGCCTCGTCGTACAAGAGCAGGTGGTGAGTGCCACAACTACCCTAACCAGTAATCTAGTCAACGGGTCGCATGGACCGGTCCACCCGGCAGCCCATGCAGCGCATGATGAGGCTCCCGCGCATCTACTAGTTACACAAGCAGACGGGTTGGCAAATAGCTACTTACCTGTACACCTAGCTTGGACAGCCTCCCGGGTCTGCCAGGTACCATTAAAGAAAGCGCCATCTCAGCCCTATGAGGCAGCATGGCTACTCTTGTTCGTAGTCCCCAGTATCCACTGGCTCGATACATCATGTCCCACCGAGTCGTTCTCTCAACTGACCACGCTGTGAATGAGACAACCAGGTCATTACCACAACGTGATCAAACCATCCTTGCCGAGGGATACGCTGGGGGGTTTACCGACGCACTCGGGGTTAAAATAAAATAAGATAAAACCCCAGCGCTGTTTTTCTCGGGTGAGTTGCAATCTAGGCCATGCCTTCCTCCCTATACAAGTGCAATAAAAACGAAGAAAATCATTGGAGATACTTCAATGGGCTGTTAAATCGATTTCTTAATTTTCTGTTACAAAGTAGGTAGATCTCGGGGGAACCCGAGTGGGATGGATGGTAACGTCACAACACGGACGCTCTCAGGGGCAAGGTTTGTCCCTTCGTCTCAGGAAAAGCATGACGCCAAGAAGGGGGAGGGGCTCGAACGGAGGTCGCTGCGCCTGCTAACTGCTTGGCCTGAGTGTTTAATCATCCCTTTTTCCGGGACACAGTTACAGAACACTTGGCTTGATCAACTCGCCGTTGTCCGATTCATGTAACGCTGGTAATCAAATTACTGCCTTGGCGGTGGTAGGGGTCTCCCAACGAGCGATATGCTCCTTGCGTATTCTGTCCCTCTTCGGTCCGCAGTTCCAACCCTGACACTCGAATATAAATCCCCTGTCCATCAGCTCATTTCCATAGGGTCGGTTCCATGTGAACTCTCCCCTTTGCATTCCTTCTTCGCGCCCACAGTCACCACCATCTCGACACGCACGCCGTCGTTACTTGATTGGCTATTGTCGGCGCCTCTCAATCCCTCTCCCGTGCTGTTCTCTGCGACTTCTTCGTGAACTACGCCATCGGCGCTACCTGCCCAACGATTTCGTCTTTTTATTATTATTTTAAAACCGCAAATCGGAAGGCACAAGAGAAGAGAGGGGATCCATCAGGTTACAGCCGTCCACGGCCTGAGATCGATCATCAACCTACTTCCGACATACTTTCCAAGGACATGCCATCGCCATCGCTATGATCTCGCTCGCTGTGCGCTCCATCCGCGGGGCTTTGGCTCGGCTTTCACCCAGCTCGCATTCCCACATGTACGCCCCGCTGTCGAACGCGAATGGCCATTCCGAACCCTCGTTACCCGGCGGATCAACTCCAGACCAGCAGCCAAACACCTTCTTTGCGAGGCTAACAGCCATCCTCTTCTTTTTACTACCCTCCTTCGTTCAGAGGAGGCTAAGACTCAACGACCCCAAGAATCGCCGCAGACGCTTGTATCCGACATCATGGCTTGACGGCCTGCGTGGTGTCGCATCTCTGATTGTCTTCATTTGCCACTATTCAGGACCCCACTTCGGATGGTACCTCGCTCGACCGTACGGAATCCCTTTCGACGATGATCCGGTTGCTTCCTCGCCGCTACAGCTCCCTTTCATACGCGTCATCTACAGCGGAAAGCCAATGGTTCACATCTTTTTTGTCATCTCCGGCTACGTCCTCTCCCTCAAGTCTCTACAGCACGCCAGAAAACACAACTACGATGCACTACACCGCACCCTCTCGAGTAGCGTTTTCCGCCGCGGCTTTCGCTTGTTTCTCCCTACTACCGCCTCCACTTTTATCGTCATGGTCATGATCCGCCTTGGTTGGATGGGACAGCCCTTGCCTACGCTATGGGAACAACTCATAGACTGGAAGAATGGTCTCTGGAGCATCACCTTCAGCTGGAAGTGGGACATCACCCAGCATCTCCCCTATGATGTTCACCTTTGGACTATTCCTATTGAGTTCTCAAACTCTCTACTACTCTTTGTTGCTCTGACTGGTGTCAGCCGTATGAAGACGTATCTCCGTCTAGTATCCGTGGTTGCCATTATGGCCTACTGCCTCAGGTGCGGCCACTGGGCCGCCTTTGAGTTTTTCGGGGGCATGGTCCTCGCCGAGATCGGTCTTATCCAAGAGGCCCGCCGCGAGCGCATGGCCGCAGCGCTCCAGAACAAGGAGGAGGAATCAGATCCAGCTGCCTCTAGCGGCGCTCCTGGCTCGTGGTCTGGCTCCGTCCAGACAACCATCTTCAAAGCCTTCCTCTTCGGCAACCTCGTCTTTGCTCTATTCGTTGCTGGGTGGCCGGACCAAGTCAACGACATCACCCCCGGGATTGCGCCGCTTTGGCGTAACACTATGGAGCCCTACTTTACTATGGGTGGAGACCTCGTTGCGTTCCCCTGGTACGCACTTGGCGCCGTTCAGATCGTTGCCGCCTTGCAACAGATCCAGGTGCTACGGAACCTCTTTATAACACCCGTGGCGCAGTATCTTGCTGATATAAGCTATGCATTGTACCTCGTTCACGGGCCTGTCTTGGACGTTTTGGAACATCGCTGGATGCCCTACGTCTGGGCTCTAGTTGGCGGCAGAGATGCAGCTGGTATGTGGGGGCGAATGGTGGCATGGTTCGTCGGTTTGATTGTGCTGGGGGTACCTATTATCTGGAGTAGTGATGTTTTCTGGCGAACGATTGATGTGAAGACCGTCGAGCTTTCGCGTTGGATCGAGGCCAAGTGCGTGCGAGACGATTGATCGGTACCTTTGCACAACGGCCGGTTGCCATAGATGGCGGTAGATATTATGTCTTGGCATTTGGGGCATCGAACAGCGACCCGGACGTTGTTCCGTTCTTCATATAGCATAGGATATAGTTGCATCTACACCCCCATGCAAAAAAAGCACATATGCTGCGGTTTTTCAGGAGCAACTCTCAAGGCGCCTACTCGGTGACTGGGTATGATGGTGACGTCAGATATGGTATCCGGAGTGAATAGAAAGGTCACGACCGCCAGGGAATCACTGTTTTGATATATCAGGATCAATGTTAATCCTCTCTTTACAATCTATAGGATATTTACATTTTCCTGTGGTCTATGTTGGGCGATCAACGGCAAGTGGGCTCCTCCTTTTTCCGGAATCATATTGATTGATACATGGGTGCATATTCAACCACGTAAATGTGCCACAGTGCTGTTTTGTTTTCTCTCAGTCCTCGACGGGCTGTACATCTTCGCGCGGCACACTGAAGAAGAGTAACCGCGGAGGCCCCCCCATCTTGGTGCTAACACGGCGTGCGCTGAACGGTTTGCGGAACCTACCAAATATGTCGAGGATAAAGTCTCCTGATGTAGGCAAGTTAATCCGAGTTGACAGAAGAGCCGGTCCAGCCCCACCTACGCTCAGTGATCGTGATCGAACAAGACATCAGTGTTGGTCTGGCATTAATCTGAGCGCTCGCACCTTCAACGATGCTAGCCAAGTATGTCATCAATCTGTAAGCCGAAAAACAACAAGTCAGGGGTGTACCGTCCAGAGACTTGGGGTTTGCCATTGGTACCGCATTTGTTGTTGTCATTTTTATCGCACATTCGGGGATTTGCCTTTGTTCCGGGCCATGCTATCCTGGCAACACTCATGAATACGAGACCTCTAGGGTTGTTCATGTCGAGTAGCGCTACCTAACACGATGGCCGGTGAAGCAGTTGCAATGACTGATGTTAACGCGCCCTATAACCGTCGTGTAAAGGCTAGATCGTGTGTATTTGTAGAGTCAGCGGCGACGAGCAAATACATGAAGTTGGCTACTTTACAAGAAGAGACAAAGAAACTCATATGACAACGTCCAGGTGACAGAGTCAAGGTTTCTCAACCAGTTGGCCCCGGGGGCCGGTGATAACTCGAGCTGTTCAGGTATGGAATTTCCATCTTTGTCTTAGGGCCCACGAATATGAGGGTTGTAGGTCCTGACTGGACGTCATGGGCTATGTCAATGTATATCTTTTGGTAAACCGCGTGGTGACTTGACCGGACATCCAGCAGTCACAACTCGATTATGCCCTTTAGAGGTATACAGACCAAGAGCGAACCGTCTCTTTCACGCTAAAGTTTGATTTGGATCCTCGGTTCTCCAGGATGTACTTTTGGGGAGGGGGGGTTCCAGGGCCGTCAGCATGCCCTTGGGCTCCGACGATGGAGGACATGCGCTTGGGTCTGGGCTTGCTGGCGGGGCTTTTCTTGCCATTGCTGATGACGCGAAACTCGTAGACGTCGTGATGGTCTACTTGCGACACTACTGAGCAGAACGATGAAGGTATATGCCCCCGGTTCGGGACGAGTAAGGTAAGCATTCTATATATTCAACATGATCATCACCCACACCATAGCAACGAGTATCGCCGCTCCTGATATAGGTCTGTAAAAGTGGTCCGGAATATGAACTAGATGCTATCTTCTATGTATCTTTCTCCTTTGCAAGTCGGCTTTCTTCACTAAGCCGTGGCTTTGATGATTCCATTCTACTTTGACCCGTTCGAGTGGCTACAGTCTGTTACATAATCAAGCAAAGTCCACAACAGTTGAATCAAGGCTGGCATGCTTTCCCCCTCTGTCTCAGATTCCTTCAGAAGCAAGACCAAAGAAAGCCCGTCGACGACTCACTTACATGCCACGCAAATTCCACTACGGAGCCTGCTCCGGCTTTGCAACATCTGGTTCCTCATCGCCACACCCTTGACTCGGCCGTCAAAGGCAGCATCCATTGACGGCTGGAGACGCCGCGGATGCGACTACCGCGCGGCGTTCGGCTGCCTTGCCACTCCATCATCGCAGCCGTATTGGCTCTGATATGCCGTACCAATGGCAAACGGGCCCAGTCAGGTCATACCGCAGTCTCCAGAGTATATTTGCCAGGTGTGCTGCATAGCAGTGGTAAAATCGCGACGAGGTCGCGAAGGTGGATGTGGTCTGCCAGAGGCATCTCTTTCTCGCGCGCGCTGTTTGTGTTTTCATATCGGAGCATAAAACTAATGATACGTAATGTGATCACGTACGAATGCAACACCGACTACATGCTGCGAGGTGATTGAACGCCAGTGTTCCGTTCTTTCCAGGACTTCCAGTGGAACCTCACTCGAGTAGATTTGCTTACCGTAGGCTTACTTGAGGCTGGCATATTGCAAGACATTTTTATTTCTCTGCCGCGACGTGCTGATCCATGTAAGCCACAACTTATTCAGTAAAGGAGACACAAGCAAAAAAGGCACCGAGAGAGCACAATGCAAGGAGTTCTTGATTGATTCTATCCTTAGCATTTTGACTTTTGACCATCAACCGTAATGGAACACCTCTTTCGTGAGTGACGCCTCCCACCTTGTTTTGGCCTTCCCTTTGCCAATTCATGTTCCCCTCCTGTGCCAAATCCGTTCCGTTTTTTGCCCGAATCCGTGGCCTAAAGAAATGACGATTCGAATCCATCGAGTCTGGTCCCCCACAAGGTGATTACCATTATATACTACTATATCGATTGGCCAGCGGGCAGCACCGGCAGCAATAAATGTGACATGTGACAAAGAAAATGTTGACTTTTTTCCGGATTGGCAAAGCAATGAAGGCGATCATGGCCCTACAGGGGCGTTGTAATATTGTACAGGTACCATCGGCCATTCTGACGACATTGGCGTAGGTTGCGGTGCGTTCTCGTCGACGACAGTGCTTGAAAAGCTCTCCCAGTCATCATACGAGACCATGTTTTCGGGCATAAACTGAAAGTTCATTGGCTGATTTTCTTGTGGTGGTGGAGGAAGCTCCCTATCGAGGGATGCTCGTCGTAGAGGCTCGGTATTGGCACGCGGCTGCGGCGTGTGGAACATCTGCTGTGGCATCATTGACTGAGCCCTCATCTGTTCCATGAACGGCGAGGGTGACGAGTCCTGAGAAGCCAGTACAGGAGGCTGAGGCGACTGCGTCGGCAAAGTCTGGGAGGGCACCGAAGGGGGAGGAAGCAGAGGCTGGGGGGGGTATTGTTGCGGAAGAGCCGAAGGAGGAGGAGCGTAGCACTGGGAATACTGCATCGGCGGTGATGCCGGAACCGGTAGGAAGACGAGGTCAGCAAGCTTGTAGGCGATGGACACGATCGACTCGGCTTCGGTGCTGGGGCCTGAGAAGAACTCGAGAAGATCCTGGAGTTGACCCGGACTCTCATTCTCCATGAAACCCTGCGCACGACCGGTCTGTGTGGGGTTCCAGCTGAAGTTGGGTTGACGTCCGTTGAACTCATTCGCCTTGGACATGAGGATGTCCTTCCAGGCCTCGTGGATCAGAGGCTGGTGAAGAAGGCCATATATGACCCTCGAGTGCATCCAGTCCGACTTCGTCTTTCCCGACTCAAAATGACGAGCGACGTGCTCGACATGGCGTTCTCTAGAAGGGTGGAGAGCCGAGCAGAAGCCGCAAGCCCAGTATTTTCTCCTCTTAAGATACTTGACCACCTTCTCCGAGTGGGGGCACGACTTGCAGCCGTGCGAGGCCTTGTGGTGCTGGTTGAACGTGTTTGCTCCCCAAAAGCTCCTGTTGCAGCCAGGCTCGGGGCAGGGGTACTTCTTCCAACGCTCATGGAACTCCTCCTCATGACGCTTCCAGTCGTACTTGCGCTTGAACCGTGTCTCGCAGGAAGTGCACCAATAGAAGTTGAAACGGCCAGGACCCCATCCTGTTTGCGCGCTTGCCACCTGTGGAAGGTTGGCTGGGGCGCCTACAGATGGCTGGGGAGCGCATTGGGTGGTGGAAGGGGCCTGAGAAGCTTGCGAGTAGTGTGTCGCGACGGTAGCGTTGGAGTTTGCGGAACCCATTGACCATATGCTAGCATGACCGGAAGAACCCGAGCTCGTCGAAGAAACAGAGATGCGTGGTCGGTGACCTATTTGACCGTGGCAGATTGCTGAAGGAACATGAGGGGAGTTAGCATGGGCGACTCTTCAACTAGGGCAACGCTCAGCTAAGAATGGGGAGAACGAACCTCGTGTGGAAGCATCCTCCAAGGGAGCGTCTTGTGGTGTTGGGGGCAGCAGCTGCTGCTGCTGCTGCTGCTGGAACTGGTGTTGGTGGTGCGTCCTGTCATCGCCGGCCTCCCACATTTGCAACAAAACTTCGCGCGAGAGCCCCGAACTCTTCAAAGCCTCGAGCGTCCGTCTGGCATCAGCCAGCACGTCGGCCGGGGCATCTTGCATGGCGTGATCCATCGGTGCGGTCTTCCGCTTTGTTCCCCCACACGGTCGAGATGAATTGATGTTTACGTCGGCGTCTTCGGATCGAACTGGATGGTGCGTCATGCAGCGTCGGCGTTAAACTGGGGAGTAAACACGATGCTGGCGAACGAGTGACTATGGCGTGGATGGTGTTTCTGCCGTTGGTCGTGGGTATCGGTGATGGTGAAAAGGTGCGTAGCGCGGGATTGGCGTACGGGGAAATTTGAGTGGAAAGACGGGAAGAAGTAGACCTGATGAGGTGCAGGGCAAGCCCAAGTAAAGGATGCAGGGTAATAGAATCGAGAGGTCAGGAGAGGGTGCAATTGTGGATGAACCGATGCGTCTCTCCAGGATATAATAAGTGGAAACGAGCGTGGGCATGAATTTTGGTTATAAGAAAAAAGAATTTGGTAGTTATTAAGGGTAAAGAGCGAGAGAAGTCGGGAGGGGGGGGAGGGGGGTGAAGGTGATGAAGGTCGGAAAAGTGTGGTGAGGTCGGGTGAGGTAGGTGCGGGTGGTGCGAGGTTAAGATCAGATTCTCGGACGGCAAAAGAAGTTGGTGTCGTAGTTCGGACGCTTTAGCGGGAAGCGAGAGGAGGTGGTGGTGGAGGAGCACGAGGAGGGAAGGATGGGACGGGATGGGTATGGGATGGGGTGAGTTGGGATGGAAGGAGGAGGTGTGTGCTTTGAATTATGGAATTGGACCAAATCCTAGCGGGCGCGGAAGCTTGGGGCAAGTTAGTCAGGAACCTAGCGCAAAGAGGAGACGGAGGGAGGGAGCTAGGGAAGTACCTCAGTAAGGTAGGTGCGGGTAAAGATAGTAGACAGGACAGGATAGGCATGCAAGCAAGGAAGGAGGAGAAGGTGAAGGATCGTGCTGGTGCCGGGGCCGGGTGCTAGCTGTTGGCTGCTGCTGAGAAGGACGCGCGCAAAATAAACCAGATAAAAAAACATACAAGTTATAATCAAACAAAAACGAAAAGGCCCGGGGGAGGGAATAAAACCGACACAAGAAAGGTGCTAGGGTAAGGAGCCGTAGTGTACTGTACCTCTGGCAGTATCCGTACGGTAGGTCGGCAGTCTGGGATGGGAGGGAGGGGAGTACGAGTAGGAAAGAGGGATGAGGAATAGAGAAAGCAGTAGTCGCGAGAGGCCTTGTTCAAGATACAGAATCCAATACACAGTTCCAAACACCCTGTTCTTCGTCTTGTCCATCGTCTTATTCCTCTTCTGTCCTTACCGAGACTGTGTCTCCCTCTGCCATCCGGCCGAGATCGATGTGAGCAAGGGGTGGGTGGGCTACCGCACCGCACCGGCTAGATTGGCTACGGGTCTCGAATAGTGGACAAAAGCCACTTTAGATGGGTTGGTAACGTGTATGGGGCTGGAGGAAGAAGGCAAAGAAGCCGAAGCAGATATCAGGGTGTGGAGTGGTGACATGATAGGACATGAAAGACGAGAGACAAGACGAGACGAGACGACGGGAGCCTAGACAAGGTGAGATGGACGGGATGGCGATACGCCATTTCGCGTGTCTAATGTGTGCGTGCCTGCCTCTGTGAAGCCGCTCTATCTCGTTCTTCTTTTCTTGCTCTCCATGTCTCTCTGCCTCGCTATCGTTCCCCGCTCATACGCAGTCAGACAGCATGCGCGTGAGCGAGAGGCTGTGGCACTGTGGTGCCTGGGTGGGGGAGATGAGTCGATGACAGCAAGCAAGAAGCATACCTAGGTAAACAGAGATTTTCCTCTCCCCTGCGCGGCCCTTGCTATTTCGCAACGGGTGAGCAAGCTAGGCCATGGGCAGTCACCATCTGAGCTGGAAGACTTGTACTGTCTTGTAGTGTAGCATACCTTACGTGCTCCGCAAGGTACCTCCCTAGGTGCCTTGCATTACACGGCTGTTGCTCTCTTCCCGTTGGGTTCGAGTACGCAGTCAGTTGCTCCCAAGATGGGTTAACTCACACATGCAGGCAAATCCCTCAACGGGTGTGTTTCACACTCTCTGGAATAGGTACTCTGGATTAGGTACGCACTTTCCTTGGAACGTAATCCCCCCCTTCCCCGCAAGGCACAGAAGCATGTAAAGACCTGCTGCGTGCTCTTCTGGGACCTACGCGTAGATGTACGGAGTAGGTGTTGGACGAAGATGGGGGCTTAAAGACCGGGGGGGGGGATCTCGTGGAGCCAGGAGCAGGGCCGATCCCGCCATGTAACGACGAACATCTCAGCGCGTCATTGTTCGGTTTCGCCAAACCATCTCGTCATCACGAATGGCGCGCTCCGCGTCCGTGGGAACACGCGCGCGCACACACACACACAAGAGAGAAAGCACGTAACAAGTCAGCACAGGATACGACACTGGAAAGGGGGCTTGAGGCGTGACCGCGAATGTGCAGTGTATGCGTGTGATGCGGCGAGTCGGATGGGACGAACAATTGAAGGGTAGGAAAGCCGAGTGGGGTGTGGGGACAAGATTAGGAAGGGGCATGGAAGAGAGAGAGAGAGAGAGAGAGAGAGAGAGAGAGAGAGAGAGAGAGAGAGAGAGAGAGAGAGAGAGAGAGAGAGAGAGAGAGAGAGAGAGAGAGAGAGAGAGAGAGAGAGAGAGAGAGAGAGAGAGAGAGAGAGAGAGAGAGAGAGAGAGAGAGAGAGAGAGAGAGAGAGAGAGAGAGAGAGAGAGAGAGAGAGAGAGAGAGAGAGAGAGAGAGAGAGAGAGAGAGAGAGAGAGAGAGAGAGAGAGAGAGAGAGAGAGAGAGAGAGAGAAGAGAAGGGGCCGGGGGCATGGATTGGGGTTTGCGTTCATTCGCATGAGCAAGGATCAAGGGGCAACCAGGTACGAGATGATCAGGGGTAATAAGAGAGAAACACGAGTAGCTTGTGTATGGGACGGAAACAGGAGTGAAGGAAGAAGTGCAAGGCGGTCGAAAGAAACAATAGGACGAGGTGTCTGTGCTGAGACAAAAGCACGGGAGCACGAAAGAAAATATACAGAGAGAGTACCTAACCAATAATTCAAGATACAGGTATTAAAAACAATCAAGACGGCACGTCGAAGCTTGGGCCAATTTTTATTATCCATCCATGGTGGATGTCGGTGACCAGGAGTGGCCAGATTAACCCCTCCCTCCCATGGTTACCAGCGCTACTTAGTACACACAGTACAAAGGCCGAAAATCACCAAGAGCACGACGGTCACGATGGATGGATGGATGGATGGCATGTCCGCGACGGAGACATCAATCGTCGTCATCCATCCACTAGAGACTCTTTTAAGAAAGAAGAAGAAAAGAAAAAAACCAAATTGAGAGTTAATCAAAAGAAAATAACAAGCAAGCAGACGGCAGATCAGTTTCCTACTTCTCAACTTTGCAATTATTACACTAGTGATGAAACGACAAGACACGCGCTGCGTATGCGCTGCGTATGTCCCTTCCTGTCCGGCAAGGGCTCCGGCTGCGAGAGGCGTGCGCTAGGAAGCAAGCGGAAGCAAGCGAGGGTTGGGAAGGGAAGGAACTGTGCGTGGAGGTGTAGAGAGGCGGCATGCGGGAAAGGCGTATGGCACAAGCATTACTTAGATCCCTCGGTGTGGTTGTTCACTGCCAGTCAACCGGTCAAGCAGCACGGGTGGTCCTGGTTTACAGTCACAGCAAGCAAGCATTGTAGAAAAGGGAAAAAGGGATACGTAACCCCCTTGGGGCTCCACTCAAGGATATGGAGACTGTTCGTGGCGCCTTTCCCCGCTTCTCTTTTGGAGCTAATCTGAAAGAGGCATCATAAGGTAAACGTGCTCCTTGCGCCACAGACCAATAACGTCTAGGGTGATGAATCGACCGCCTCTCTTTTCCTTCTTGCCCGGCTGTTTCCACCTTCAGATCTTCCTCAATTTGGGGGGGTTTCTGCTTGTTCCAGAGCAAAGTGTTCGAAAACAAAATTGGCCTAATATTATTGGGCAACGGTCTGCTTCTGTGCCACCCCCCCTCCCCCTTTCCCCTTCTTTCCTTCTTCTCCCCTTCCAGCCAGCATCAAACCCCCACTCCCTCCCTCCAGGGGCACAACTCTACAATGAGGTAGGTATGCATCTCGACGGTACTACTCCGTACCTGTGTCCGGAGCAATGGCGCAATAATGAGCTCAGCAGCGCTAGGGATACAGGAGTCCCCGGGCAATAGGTCGGTGCCTGGTCTGCACGATGTTCTACGGACAGCCGCAAGTAAACTAGCAAAATCAACTCGATGGCTGATGACCGCCTCTTCCTGATTGGTTGGCTTGTCACCTGAAACAAATTCAGGACTGCCCACCGACACGCCATAGACGGGCCAGCGTTTGGAAACAAGTTCAGAGAGGGAAACACACCCAGGCATACCCCTTGGAGTGTGAGCCGGCTGGCAACTGCAGCACACCCTCTCTCACTGCAGGACTGACTCCGTACTTGGAAACTACCTGGTGTACCCAGGTAAGGTGGTATACACGCACCATAATACCTCCTGCCTCAGCAGCCTGCAGGTGCCCTCGATGGGATGAGCTATCCCAGGGATGCCCCAGAGTTTGCGTGCCCTGGATATACGTACCAAGGTTTCTGACTGGTGCTACTTGGAGGGTCTTGAGGGCCCCGAGGCAAGCGGTCAAACTCGAAAAGAACCTGGAGCTTCTTTTTCGCTTGGGACGCACTTGGTCAGGCACACTCACAAGGTCGTAGGAGGGATTGCCCAGTCATACTCGGAAGCCTTGAGATAACGCACAAGGGGGAGGGGAGCCACAGGAAGCTACAGGGGTGTATCACAGGGACCCATTGCTGGTTTGGGCCAGCGTTAATAGCACGATGGGATAGGGACGGGGATGATGACGGGGAAGGAATCAACAGGAACCCGTATTCTGATTGGACCACATCTCTGATTGGACCGTTTGTGTTCGTGGCCAGCCACTCAACCCACCCTTCCGGGCCTGCCAACCAGAACCTTATCCGTAAACACCAAAGAGCAAGAACCGTCGACGGCTTACAGGCCCAGATACTGACTCTGCGGACTACCTACAGTGTACTGTACGTACGTCTTTCACATGACTTTACGAATGGACCGTACAAATGTCACTCGCACCCTTCCCTGTGCGGAACACAGGGGGCCTTCTTCAAGGACATTTCTCCCCCTCTCCTAGATTTTCTTCTTTCTGTCAGCCTCGTCCCCCTTCTTTGCTGTCAAGCGGCATAGCGGGCTGTTCTCGCCAACGGGGTATGTCTTGGGGATAGGTAGCGATCCGACATTCGCTGATGGTTACTCTTTCCACCACAATGGGTGATCATGTCTCTGGTCGAGTGTGACTACGTAGTAGCTCTGCTACCTTGGCATTTCGGGGTATCATTGTCCTCCACCATGCATGGTCGCCGTTATCTCGTATTCACCTTCGACCAACGTCTACCTCATCGCGTCTCCTACATGAGCCTCCCGAGTCCCAACGCAACAGCATATCATCGCCCGTCCGAGCTAGCGGCGCGTCTCACAATTACCGCCCGCGCTTGGCGGAAACGCGGGCGCGGGCGCCACGGGGCGTCATGATGGGTTGGCGGCGATATCGGACCGCAACGCAAGTTGGAGCGGACGTTAGAAACCGACTCCTTTGGTCCACTCGTCTTGCTTGGGCTGAGCTGAGCTTGGCTGGGCTAGACTGGCCTCGTCTTGTCTTGTCTTGTCTCGTCTCGTCTCGTCTTTTTTTGGATTCGACTAACGGCTGTCCGTTCCATCAGCCATGTTTCCTTCGTAGCCTAATCTACTCTAAGCATCCCATCTCGAAGCAGGAACTCAAGCACGGCCGCTGCAATGGATATGGAAACCGGGATATTTATTTTTCGGTCAGGGGATAGGAGGGGAAATGACTACAAACAATAAACCACCCATTAATCGACTACGCCTTCTTGGACCTTCTAAAAGGTGCAGGTGCAATTTCCCTCCCCTCCCCTTGCGCTACACGGGAACAAGCCAACGACTCTCGATTTAGCATCTTCTGCACCAACCACGGCTGCCTGCTACTTGGGCAAACCCATGATGATTCCGGCGGTCTCAAGCTTGACATCGGACATGCCACCGTCCCCCTTCCTTGTCATGTTTTCCTCTTCAAGCTATCATCGCTAGTATCGGTGTCCATTCGGTGCTGCACCCTCTTGTGCCATGTCTTGCCCATCCTATGGCCATCGCAATCGCCGTTCAAGCATGCACATGCCACAACGCTGAGCGATGTACGGGACAGTGGACACTAGTTGACCAGGTTCACATTAGTCTAGGTTAGGACCCGTTGCGGACCCTGCGACCCCCGACCGATGCCTTTTCGTCTATTCTTTTTCGCTGGCTCCATACCTCGTACCGTACCAGTTTGGGGGCACTGCCGCCCGGCACGGCACACATGTGTACACTAGATAGAGGCCGTCGTCAGCAAGGCCACACATGTCCTTCGTACCGGACCCTTTTATCTAGGTAGCCTATCCATTGCACGTCGTGCTCATGTTGACCGTCCATAGTGCATGATCGGTACGAGATGGAACGGACGGTGCAAACATGGAGTGCCGCGCCCCGCGTTTGGCGCTGTCGCGGCGTGCCTGGAAGCCAACAAAGTCCTGAATGGCCACTCGATTGTTCGTCCGCTAGGTCTTCGTCCTTACCCGTGGCCTGTCATCTGAGATTGTCGTCACACAAGAGCGATACTGCCATGTCATGGCTAGCCAAGCTGGATCAGCGAATAGGAGAAACGGCCCGAGGCAGGACCAAGCGTCAAGGGGCTTGCACGGGATGGAACCCGTCGACATGTCTTAGTAAGGTATGATCCGGGCAGGTTCTCAAGATAACGTCACATAGGTATTGTACGAATACACTACGAATAAAGATACCGTAGGGTAGACCGTAGTACATGCACTTTCTGCATCTATCCTGGTGATCCTGGTGCGGCGAGGAGAAGGGGAGGGAGGAGACGATCATGGGCCCTGCGCAAGGGAGGTACAAATTCCCGCGTGTGCGCCCCAGAGGGCTGGGTCCGAAGCGCCGCCGCCGTTGCCGTCGACTTGCGTGAGTAAGTACTATACCTTACCTTACCTTACCTTACCTTACCTAGGTACTTAGGTAGGTATTGATAAGTAGGCAGTGTAAGTCGCTAACTAGCACCAAAGTACGGATACCTAAGTACCTAGGCAGGTAGATAGGTATCTGGTGTGTTTGTATATCCAGGTTTGGACCCGTTCGGCTGAACTCATGCTGCATCCCGGCGGCATGTTTCATAAACTCGTTGCCTCCTTGGGGCGTTTGCTGAGAATTCCGCTCCCCCCAGCGCATCAACGTCAAAGCAGCAGATCATACAAACAGCCGTGGAACATGTCCACATGTCATGCCATGATATGAGACTAAATGGGCGGACCTCTCGTCTTGTCCGTCCGTCCCTTCCCGCTCTTCCTTGTCCGCGGCCGCAGAGGTGCGCAACCCCGGCCGTGGCGAGCGACCTTTCGTCCAAACTTGTTCAAGGCAAACCATCCCATACCATTTCTAGGATCTGTTCTGCCATCCCGGCATTCTACGCGACCGAACATGGGACGGCCGGGGACGGACAGCCGATGGAGTCTGGGTCCCGCAGCTGTGTGGGCAAATATTGAATAATCTACCCCCGACAGGACCTGCCTGGGCTGGGGCATGAACAGCCACCAATTTCGACGGGAGGGCGACCACGAGGACCCGAGGGAAAGGGAGCCTCTCGGCGAGTTGCCGACTTCGATTCCAAGACAATGCGTGGCAAGATTCGATTCCCCGTTCACGGGTCCAGCATGTAGGTCCACGACTGCTGTTGCTGTTCAACGGCTGACAAACCAAAACTGCGCTATGAAGCCCTCTACCTACTTCTTGCACTACGTTACACTACAGCCGCCGTCATCGTTCACTTTTCTGCTATCATTCCCTGTTTTATTTCTTTCCGCTGGCTACACCCACCATACATTCATTCGCCGTGTCCTGGGGGGCGACCGCTCAGGCACAGGAGCAGCCTCGGACCAATCCATGTTGGCAACGCCAGAGAAAGGATGCGGTGTAGTCACGCCCCCCCCTCCCCGAACGAAATATGCTGCGACGAGGCAATACTATGTATGCTTCCTACTACCCGTACCAGCGCCTAGCCTAGGGGCCCGGGCCCCGGGATCAGGGCCAGAAGAGCAACATTGAATCAAAAAAGACAAGGGCGATCCATCAAGACAAACTCGGCGGAGCCAAGAGGCAGAAAAAAAAAGAGGGGGGGGGGGGGCAACACGCAGGCTTTGAGGGTCCGAGAACACTCAATCAGAGATGCCAGATTTGATGAGCCGGTGGGCTGGCGGCTCACACAAGCGGTTTAGCTGCAGCTGTTGGTGCCGCGACAAGCTTGTGCCCCGGGATACTGTCAGGACATCAACTCATCAGTTGATGATCGTCCATTGCCGGCTTCTGCAAGGTTTGGCCTAGAGTGTCCGCACTGGATGGGCCTGATGGAACCCACGAGTTCACGCCCCGACTCGTACACCTGCTTCTTTTGGCACTAGCGACCCGAGCCTCGCTATGGTCGAATTATTAGGGCCATCATATAGTCGTGATGATGCAAACCCATCCATCACCACGCGACGCCAATATCGACGCGCACGCCAAGATGCTGATTCAGACATTTTTCGGGGGTTTGGTCTCCCCCCATGTCACCCCCCCATGCTACTCACATGCGTCGTCGACTCATTGTGTTTCTTTGGACAGTGTCCATCACCAGACCACTTCCTCCCTGCGCCCACCACTACCGTCCATCTGTTACCGGGCTGGACCTTATCGACAGAACAGAGAAAGACAACGAGTTCTGCCTCGGCCTTCAATAGCACCAACGGTTAGCAGCCCCAGGCACTGCTGCCGTAGCCAAAGCTCCAAGCTGCACCTCTGGAACCGACTCAGCACAAAAAGTCAATGCCATTGTGGACGTTTCAACAGCGGGAACGGGCTGCTCTAACACGAACAGACTCGGCTCGTGGCTGCCCGTTTGAGGAAATTGGCCCTGCAGCTAGTCCCAAGGGCGTGGCCGTCAACTCCGAACTGGGATTGGCACCGGCGTGCAACCACCAAGCCCGAACCCGGCTCGGCTTCGCTCGCTTAGGATGCCTCACGACGCCTCGCGAAACGCACAACCAACGCGCGCTTCCAGGCCCCAAGAACTGACCTCATTCCGCCCCTCGACCAATCATGGCATTGCTCCTCCCAAGACGCTTGGAGGCCTTATCGACGCCTCATGCCATCAAGCAGTTTGCGAGTTTGCGTCGAACCCACAACAACCACACCCGCAGCCACAAACAGCACGCATAGACGCCGATACAGCCCACACACCGGTCCGGCTGTGTGTGGCCTCCTGGCACCAAACCTGACCATCCCTTCCCAAGTTCCGCACCAGCGCATAAACGGCCAGTGGCTTGCTGGGAGGCACTTCGAGTGATGTGCTGCCACGCCACCACGTCCCTTTTCTTTTCTCGGCTCCTGTGAAGTTGCTCCTCTTTCTCAATTCGACATTGCGTTGCTCTTCATCCGAGGCTAGGCTCTGCTTCAGTCGCAGCCACCGCGCTCACAGGTCTCAGATGACTAGGCACCACTGCTCCCCTCGACCCACGGCCCACGGCCTCTGCCATCCCATCATGGTCTGACCAACTAAACTCTGTCGAGCCAAGGGACGAACCAGATGTCCTATTTCAGGACCGCCCACGCTTAGGGCCCGTTGGGTGCAACAAAACTCTGCAACGCGTCGGAGCCTACAGACACCATCGCGACTTGACAACGTGGCGAGGTCAGTCTCGACGACTCCATCGAGGCGTCCAGCCCACTTGATCGCCATGGTCTCCGAGATCTGCGGCAAGGGGGCCTTCCCCCGCAGATTCTTCTCCAAGGCACCGAGCGCTCTTACCTACGACGCGCTGTGTTACGTTAAATCAGCACGGCTTCCGCAGCGTCTAAGTTTCGGAAATATATGGCGTCGAGTTGAAGCTTGGCATGGACAAGACGGCATCCTTCTCATTCCGCATTGACACCACCTCTGTCAATGAAAGCCACACAGGTACGAATAATTCATTTCCCACGAAAACGCCTTCTTCCCGAAACGGAGCGCCGAAACGCTGGGGACCTGTCATTAAGCTCAAGGGGCATTCCCGTCCCATGGGTCAGCATACGCGGATCTACGGTTACACTCCGAAGCTACCGCCCGTTCTATACGATCTCGACAGCTATATTTGCAGTATGCCAATGCTGCGCTATACTGATCGTCTGTTCGTGGTTCGACTCTCCGTCCAAAGTGACGTGATCTTAGGTCTGGGCCAATTTCCAAATTTCGCGCGAGGTCTCTGGAAACACTCGAATACGGCGATGGCTTTTCCTTTCCATTCGCTGAATTGTGCAGCCTCCCCAGATGGACTCTCGGGCTGTAAAAAAGTATAGTGTGGTCAACACCGCTGCCCATCATGTGGGCCATTTGGAGTCATGTGCCAGGGACACTACTCGGTATACTCCATGGCAATGGGTCCCAATCGAGAAAAGGGGAGGGGGGCACGAACATCTTGAATCATTGCTATGGGGTTTCAGGGGTCATGATCGTCCATGGGTTGCCGATCTTGTTTCTAGCCTCGGGAAGTCCTTGATCACGCGAAACTACGGTTGCGGATAGCCATGCCACAAGAGAAAGCAACCACAACAGATCATCAGCCTAAAGGTTTGCCTAGCCTCCATCTATCTCGCAAGGGCGGGTGGGAACGGGGGGACACAGTCTGCGCACGTGTAGACAAGGGCTCGCACAACCTGTAGATCTGACGGGCTGGTGCTGGCTCGGGCCCTTCGGCGAACTCTGGCAATGCGTAATCCGTTTGCTCGATTGGCAAGACTTGACCCCCTTATCTACCAATTGCTATGCAGGGTTTCAAGGTTGACTTACAAGCCCCTGGAAAAACCGGCGTTTGGAGACAGACATTGTCGCCTTGGGACCGAAGTGGTAAGGATATGAGGAACTGGACACTGTGACGACACAAGATGACACGGGCTCGGGTTATCTTGTAGATCACGCCGCGCCTTCCGGCTCTGACTAACTATCCTCCGGAGGGCTGTCTTAGTCTTGCTTGAAGATCCTCGACTTTTGTTGCCCATCGTAGTACGCCTTTGGTCATATCTCTCGTCTCCATATGCTTCCGTTCGATGTCAAGTAGCCATTATCGTAAGCAAACCTTTAGGCTGTGATGGACACACACATATTGAGGTTTTCGGCCACGTTTACGATGCGTGTCTTTCCAATGCTAGGCGCGTGGGAGTGATTCCTTTTGTCTTTGCATTTCTCACAGAGCGAAACCTATTTGCCGCTAATATTTTCCCTTCAGTTAAGGTTTCAGGGGCTGGCATACGGACCTATTGTTTCGCTACACGTATCTAGTCTTGCTTGACAATGAGTATATCGCGGACGCGAGAGGAAGGTTCCTCCTCCAGAGTGACCCCTGAAGCGTCGGTGTTGAGCTGTGCGATATCTCATGGGCCAAACGTCAAGGTGGCCATCGGTCGCTTTCGAAAACTATTTGCCAGTACCGAGGTGCCCATATGCCCAGTCCAGTCACGTATTCCGCATGTTTGGTTGCTGGCAGTTGTTCTCAGCCGACGATTTCGAAGACGCTGGATTCGACTTCATAAATCCCTTGATGTGCCCTCCTAACTTAGTGATCGCGGCAGCCAAGACGTCTTTGGTACCTTGTCGTGACAGGGGAGCACCAGCGCTCTTACGATGAGAACCCTCAATTTCCTTGACAACCTTCTGGAACATCTGGCCCACACAAGTTTGATAGGAGCTCCCAAGCTTTAGGTGTATCAAAAACGTGGGTTTGTGAATAACTTCGTTTACAATCAGCCTAACTTGTCCTTTTTCTCGCCTCATTAACCCAAGAGACAACTGTTTCAGACAGGGGCTGTCTGTTTTCTGCAACTATCAGTTTTCAACTCACTGTCACGCTCCCAGAGAGATCCAGTAACAACAACTACGGGATAGATGATTGTATCGCAATGGAGGCCTCCGGGTTGTGAAGAGAAAGTGGATGTTCACGATTTAAAATATAGAAGCGATATAGAGATAGATAGCATTAGCTTGACCCTTCCTCCCCCATCACTCACTCTACCATCCGTCTTTTTTGATACTGCTTAGCGACTGAAGTCGTATTCTTTCCTTGAGGGAGCCTGAGTCCCAGCAGAATCAGAGATTGTACTATAGCAGCTCCTACGTCGTCTGCCCACGTGTATTTGCCAACGAGGCTGCGTGATACGTTGTCCCGTCTCAAAGCCCCGCCTAACGAGAATACCCAGACCATCCATACAGGCTGAACTGCACCGGTGAACAGACATGCTGGGGCCCTAAATCACCTCGGCAAGGAAAGAAAAGGTCTTATCCAGTGTTAGAGAACTTTGGTGGATGTTGATTACTTCATTGGGGGTAGGCAGGCATCAGAGGGCTCCCAGGTGTCCGAGGAAGACTTTTCGGCTATCCCTATCAAAGTTGTCCGCGGTCACCAGCCTCACATCAAAACACGGACTGTTGCGGTGATTGGTACTCTGCCAGTCAAAATATGTGGAGAGACGGATATCGTTTCTGATATTCACGAAGGTCAGTCGGATTGATGGACCGCAGCCGCCATGACCTGAGCCTAGACGGTGATGGCCCCATGTATCTGAAGAGCGTACGTTGCTCCTCGGAAGCTTCTCAAGATCGGATTCTGCTCGTTGATTGTCCCATGGTTAATAACTAGTGGGAGGATAACTAGGAATCATTCGGGAATGTGTTGGGAAGTTCAGTCAGGAGGCACCGTTGTCTTGGAAGTTATCTGGGCTAAAGGGCGCGGCAGAATTGGGAATGAAACGATGATAGAGCGGCTTCCAGGGAGTGAAAAGATATCAATAAGAGAACCCGAGGGGTTTGATACCAAGTTGCAAGTGAATACCAACCGAACGTGAACGGTTGTCTGCGCGTCGTTCAACTCGTTACTACCTTGGCCGCTCGTGGTTCGGCAAAAGTTGAAGAAACGATCACGCTCTCTGAAAATCCGCCTGTATTTTTTGCTACAATCCTTTGGCGTCATCTTCTCCAAGTGCCCTGATAAATCTGCATTGATCAAACTGGCCCGCGCATCTCAACGTAGCCCTAGACCCGTTCTGCTGTCATTCACTTTCTTATCGTGTACTCACCAAGAGAGGTTTCGCCAAATATCATATCTTCTTGTATGGTTTATTTCCCATTGCCTACGGGCAGCATCCAACAAATCCCCTTTGGTCAGTACTGCTCGTCATGTTTGGCACGCGCCTTGCCGAAGGTGTAGAAAATGTCAATCTACATGACGTAAAACCCTTTACTATATATGTTGTACCTGTTCACCTCCACCACGGGATACTGATTCAGCTATGGTCTCGGTCTATTGAGCCCACGAAAAGAACGGATAATGTCAATAAGAATAGTCACACGTACGAGACTAAGGCGGGCGCTGTCCAGTAGAACAGGAAGACAACAACACCGAATCGGGGATACATTGTGAACGGGCCTTGGACTGTGAATAACATGAGGTGTTCATGATACTGGGGATGGTGCTGATGACTAGATGAGCAGTCGTGAGGCGTAAGCAACAAAAGTGACGTAGGGCACAGTCAAATCAAGCTCTGAGAGACGAGCCGAGTCACACGAACCCCTTGCCCAACGACTCCTTCCCTCGCGCCGTGCTTAACGTTTATACCACTATCTCCAACATGCCCACAGCGGTTTAGCGTGCTGAGGCATCCCCGCTGATAACCGGAACACGGCATGTGCGCTCATGCTCCCAACCTCGGGGATGGCTCCTGGGGTTGTGCTTCGGGCCTTACATTCGTCCATCTTCACCCACACAACCACCACACCACTAAATCTGCCTCCCCATCGACCAGGGGCTCCGTCTATCTCCGCAGACCTGCGAACCACCCACCCTTTACACTGGATTTTAGATCGCATCGCAACGATAGCAGTCAGCCATTCGGGATCCGAGCCGGTGTTTGCCGGCGACGAGGGGTCTTGATACCGTGACCGTTGAATACGACATGGCTTGTTAACACTATACCAATCTGATCATGTAAATGGGGAATAAGATGAACATGACCCCTCCGCGCTCATTCGCAGCGGTCGAAGCCGGCGATGAGATTCAACCTCTTCTTCACAGAGTCGACGGCCCAGCATACAGCACCAGTTCCGCAATGGCATCCAAAGATGTCGAGACCATCGCCGTGGCTCCAGACGCGAAGCCTGGCGCCGAACATGCTGCCCTGTCCGAGGCCATACGACTTGAACACAACTTAACCTTTTCCCAGGCCGTGAAGCTTTACCCCGCTGCCATTGGGTGGTCTGCCTTTGTGTCCCTCGGTGTCATCATGCTGGCGTTTGACCCGCAACTACTAGGCAATCTTTACGCTACACCTCAGTTTCAACGAGATTTCGGTTACGAATATGAGGGAACTGTGAGTCCCCTGCTTTGGCTAACTTCTACCTTTCAGCTGACTGGCTGTATAGTACATAATCAGTATGCAGAGACTCGCTATCGGTCCATTGGCTCACAATATTGACTTACCCAGGCGCTGCGTGGCAAACTGGACTGTCCATGGGTAACCCCGTTGGTCAAGTCGTCGGCGCCTTGTTCGCGGCGTATCCCATGGACTGGTTCGGTAGGAAGTTGACATTTGCCGCATGTGTGGTGCTCACCTCCGGTATCGTCTTCATACAGTTTTTCGCACGGTCATTGCCTGTCTTGCTGGTCGGCGAGCTTCTCGGCGGGCTCGTCCTCGGTATGTACGTCGTCATCGCCCCGGCCTATGCCTCTGAAGTCTGCCCCATGGCTCTCCGTGGCCACCTCACATCATATGTCAACCTCTGCTTCGTCATGGGCCAACTTCTGGCCAATGTAGTGACGGCGGGGACTTCGAAGCTTGATACCCACTGGGCGTACTCGCTCCCCTTCGCGCTCCAGTGGTTCTGGATTCTGGTCATTTTACCCGGCCTGTTCTTTGTACCAGAGAGTCCCTGGTGGCTGGTCCGTAAGAATAGGATGGAAGAGGCAAAGAAAAGCCTCCGTCAGCTGGCTTCCAGCAAAGTCAATATCGCCGCTTCTTTGGCGTTCATCGTCGAGACCGACAGGCTTGAGCAAGAGCTGGAAGCGGGTAGTACGTATGGGGATTGCTTGAAGGGCGTCAACTTGAGACGAACCGAGATTTCAGTTGGCGTCTACTGCACCCAGGTTCTTAGCGGCATATACCTCATCAATTATGGCACGTACTTCTTCCAGCAAGCTGGTCTGCCTACCGACAAGGCATTTGATATGGCCATTGGGTTCCTTGGTAAGCTACCGGTACTGGCCCATGTGACGTTGTGCAGTGACTAACTCTCATAGCCGTCGGGTTCCTCGGCACCGTCATATCTTGGTACTTTTTAATCCATTACGGCAGGCGATCCATCTATATCACCGGCTTAGTCGCCTTGGTGGTCTTGCAGCTTCTCATCGGTATTCTTGATTGTGTCCCGGGACGCCCGAAGGGCGTCGCTTGGGCGGAGTCGTCCCTGATGCTCATCTGGAACTTTGCTTACGATCTATCTGTTGGTCCCATCTGCTTTGTTCTCATCTCCGAAGCCTCGGCTACAAGAGTCCGGTCGAAGACGATTGCCCTTGCAACGGCCGCTCAGGGAGTCCTTGGAATCATCATGACTGTCGCTATACCATACATGATCAACCCTGATGAGGCCAATATGCAGGGAAAGCTGGGGTTTTTCTTCGGAGGCCTGGCCGCCTTGTGCTTCGTCTGGGCCTGGTTCCGCGTCCCCGAGACAGCGGGGCGTACTTACGAAGAGCTCGACATCTTGTTCGAACAGCGAGTCCCGGCGCGTAGGTTCAAGGGGTATGTCGTCGAGGATATGACTCAGGCCGACCATTAGTGCCCGACTATGAATAGGCTGCTTGTAAGCAGCTTCACAAAGCGAACGGGATCTTGAAGTCACTAGAAGGGTATTGGCATTGACTCTTGGGATTGCCAAGGCTTCCGGGTCAGCTGCGACTCAAAATATGTGGATGCATCATGTTGGCACCGCTAAGAAAGCTCTATCCAGACTCCATCTATTTAGAACAGCAGTAGTAGTCGCTTCAGATCATCTCCTTTTGTGCCACCGAAACACAAGAAAAGTATTTGCCCGTCACTTTTCTTCGGTAACACCGATTTCATAGCCTATAAGAACCTCGGTGCTCGTGCCTTCCCAACCACGCGTCCCGGCAGCCGAGAGCATGAAGCGGCATGTCCGGTCAATGTAGAGCGTCGATATGACACCGGCGCGCGGGGGGCCGGGGATAATCAGGAAGGGAACCGTTGAGTGCTTGAAGGCGCGCGTGTCTTTCAGGTCGTACAACCGGAGAATATCATGCGATGCACTGTTTGTGTGTTAGATAGACCAAATAGACGGTTCCGACCCATGCATGCATGCTCAACTTACCAGACTAGATGTCGACCATTCGGCATTGCTCGCACTGCGCTCACAGCTCCACTGCCGGCCGGGAACTTGAGAATACGTTCTGGGGCCCATCCACTTCTAGCTTTGTGGATGCTGTACTCTTCGACTGTTCCGTTTCGTCTACCAGCGTAGATCCAGTTGCCATCTGGGCTCCAGCAAGCGCCCATGCACCAAGGGGGCACGCCCCGCTGGTTGCTTATCCTGGCAACAGGGTCTTGCACACGCCGGTCCCACAGTCTAATCGTACCATCGATGGCTGCGGAGAAGAATATTGTATCGGCTGACTGGGTGGGATCCATGGCTGGAACGGCGGGCTCCGATGCGAAGATCATGGAGGGTGACGCGGGTGCTGGGTCGTCCGTCTGCGCATCAGGTACTGGGGGGGCCTCCGGGATGTCGGACGGAGGAGGCTGGACGCCGGGATCGTTTGCACCGTCCTGCGTGGAGGGACGGTCCGGAGCCACAACGTCCGGAGCCGATGCTGGGGGCTGGTGTTTTGAAGCCTCCGGACTGCTGCTTCCCTTAGGTTGAGCGGCTGTTGGTGCCGATGCCGAGTCGGCGTTGAAGGCATTAGTCATGTCAATGTCGGCCGAATGATCCATGCCCCCATCCTGCCCAGAGCCGTCGTGAAGAGGAGGCATTCCCATGTCACCCATTGCCCTTGAGAACTCATCATCGTCATCACCACCATAGTTGCCTGCAACGTTATCACCGAAAAGAGACCCAGTGTCGCTACCACCAAAGAGCGACTCATGTGCGGGCGATGCCTGTCCCTCCGCGACCTCACCAGACGTAGCGGGTGCCAACGCGTCGCCCCCATTCGGGGCATCTGCAGCGCCGTTCTGCAAGGGCTTGTTGTTGTTCGAAGTAAACGTCGCGTCGAATTTGATGTCCTCCTCCATCGCCTCGGCAGGAATTGGTGCCCCGTTGACTGGGCGAAGTTCAATGGCAGAAGTCTGGCCTCCGCTACCGTCGAACGACCGCTTCACACCTCCCGTATGCAAGTCCCAGTCATATATGTTTTTGTCCCAACTGCCGCTCAGAACACTCTTCTCGTCCTGTGCTAATGTCAAGACACTAACGGCATTGGTGTGTTGCTGCAGGCATGTGATGCGTTTTCCTTCGTCGTGTCTTACGCTTTGAAGGTTAATTCCACCCGATTCGAGGCCAGACAGAAGCCACAAGGCTTGCGAGTGAACGGCCAAGGAGTATACGGGTGATAGCACATGCTCCTCGATACCTCTAGGGTTGGGAGGGCCCGGCTCTTCATTCTCCCAGTACGACATCAGGATGCCCGCCTTGACGACACTATCGACGAAAGGGTGCCTTTGCGCAACCGTCAGGAGCTGTTTGCCGTTGATCGTACCCGGGCCGTCGTACTTTCGGATGTAGCCGTCAGAACCTCCAGTCATCCAATATCGAAGGTCGGGCGTGATGGCGATAGCATTGATACTAGTTGCCTGAGGGGCGGCCATCGTTGGTACGATATCGTATAGCCGGGCTCTGACAGCTTCTGGTCGTACGGTCGGGAAAAGACTCGAGAAAGGCATTGGCGATTTGCCTTTGCCTTCTGGAGAAGCCCTCGTGGCTGCCGATCCTGCTCTGGAGGGTTCTCTTGCATTTCTAACCGCAGCCTCGTCGCCCTTCTCTTGCGCGTCGTCTCCAGTTTCTTCGCGGTCGTTTTCATCCTGGTCGTCGTCGTTATCTTCATCATCGTTTTCCATGTCTCCATCAGCATCGTCTACGTCTTCCATGACCTCGTCCTGGTCGTTTTGGTCATTCTGGTCGTTTTGGTCGTTTTCGGAGCTTGCATTGGAATCTGGATTGCCGTAGCAGGTTAGCAAGGGTACGGGAGAGATGCCTATTGTCCAGAATTACCTCTATCATCGTCATCCATGGCGGGAAATCCTGGTAAACACCAGTCGAGCGGCTGCTGTGAGATTGGAAACTAGGGAAGACGGGATCGCGCAATGGATTCCGAAGAAGTCGCGACCTCGGCAGCTTCGCGCACAGGCTAAGGTTGGAGATTTTCTACAATGGATGCGACTACATGCGGTATTCGCACAAGTTCAATGGATTCCAACAAGCGGAGCTGGTTGTATTAATTAATTTTCGCGGCAATGGGCTGTTGAAGGTGGTATGTGGCAGTGGCGCAAAATCGCATGGAATGGTTCCGAAAGCTGAAGGTCGCGACGTGACTGAGTTGATGCGCCTGGGGCTCGCAGCAGTGACACAGTGGGGGTAGGCTTGCAAGGTTACAGAACCCAGCCACGCTAGCATCCCCTGGAACCGCCGCACCCATCATCCACGAAAACAACCCCGGGGCCGCAGTTTCCGCCGATGATTCCGCATTGAGGGGTCCGGTCCGGCTGAACTTCGGTGCCGTTAAAGAAGGATGCCGGTTCTACCGGACAGCGGACGACATCGCTTGTGTCTTATCTGTACTCCAGCAAACCACTCTCAAGGATTGATATCAGGTACATCTAATCATCTGTTAATTGGACAATGCCATTTTCTTTCAACTGAATGGGATTCTCCGTCTGGGGATACGAGTCGCTATCCCAAGCAAAACCAACATGAATGGCGGCTCAGTGCCTCGGTTCCAACAGGTTGTCACTACCCTAACTAGGCCAGACTAGTAGAACTAGGCCCAGATAACATATGCCCCAGCCAGACTGCAAGGCTGTCCCCATGATGCTCTGCAGGCGTCCAACAACCGCTTTGGTTAATAAGCCGTGATGGGCTAGGTTCATACCAAATGAAGTTGGACTAGCAAATGGGTAATTACTATGTCGTTATAGTTCGCCACCCACAACCACCATGATTATCCAACCCCCCTTCTCTTAGTCTCCTGTTTTGCATTTTACGCCTTTTCATTACCGGTTTGAGCTATTCGAGTGGTTCAAATTCCAAGAATTTGTGTTTTTGGCGAATTTCCCTCCTAATTACTTTCAAGGTCTCTTCACCACATTGATTGTCTTTCATATCTTCTCTCGTACCCCAACAAGCCTTCCTCAAGCCTAACTGCCGGCTTCATGCAGTAAACCGCTATCAAAGACACGGCGTTTTCAAGATGTTGATTGATTTGGTGATGGAGGCTTATGACCAAGGCGTGTGCGCGCGAGTGGAAACCTCGTCGTTAATTCAATCTCAATTTGCCCACCGTGTTCTGTTCCACATTGTCTCAGCTCAGCTTTCTTACTTGGTCTCCCAGTGGTTCGGTCTCCTTTGCTTCTTTTTTCTTCTTCTCTCTGTTTTCTTCTTGTGGGTTTTTGTTTATTGTTTTTTGCATACTTTAACATTCAGTTCGACTCCATCGTACTTGCTTCTCCACCCTTTACATCATACCTCTTCCTCTCCTTGTCACTTCCCTACAGACCCAACCCATCCCTTGACTGTTAAGGCCGTCGCGGAATGCCAATCAGAATCCAACTGAGATCATCATTGAATCTCGTATTCACTCGCAAACTGGAATGAATCGGTGTAGTACGCCTGAGTTGTCCTTGGCTGAGGTGGTCATGAAGGAGGCCGCCGAGCTTTCCCTGAGAGAACCACCTAAACGCTGTCTACTCAGATAAAGACGCCTATCTTGAGGTGCAGTGCAGGCTCTTGCACTGCGAAGGCGTTGAGCCTATCCGCAATGCAAGGCAAGCGTACAGGTCCGCATATAAGATGGGGAAGACACCACTGAAGTATGCCTATGCACTGATTTGATAAGCTCCATATCACCAATGAGTGACAGTGAGGTACTGAAGCTGTATCTCCAGGTCTTCGTACGTGGCGTCAGCATTATCCGTTTTGGCTTCATGGTTTGCCTTAACTTCTCCGCGGTACGCTTCCGACACTTCATCAACTCGCCTGCCTCTCAACGCCTGGCCCTAAGCACGATCGTGGCATTGTTCATATATTGGATGACATCCGGACGCTATGCGTTGCGGCGGTGGTACCTGGCCACTACGATGGGACCATAGACAGCCCCGTACCGTCGTTTCCTTTGGATCCCGAAGTGTTGGAGGCGAAGAATTCCGCTGACCTTCTGGAGCCCGACCAGGAGTACGTCACGATGGAAGCACGCTCCAACATCGGAGGTTAGAAGGAGACAGCGAGGGATTAACAAAAACCATTCCCTAGAGTGTCGCAGAATCAGCGTTAATCCACTCCCAGGTCGCCGTTCGACAAATCCTAGCCAGAGGCTCGAATGGTGTCAATCGGCCTGAATTTATACCCTACTATACTGCATCCTTTGATATCACTTCCATACAGGCTCTCAGGGTTATGCTGAGCATACAGTCAATCAACATGCCAGTTGTCGTCACAGCGTAAAAGAATAACACCGTCAACGAGCTGCTCATCTGCTGCCACAATATCGGCATCAAAATATCATTCGTCTCGGCGGCCAGACCAAATATGGCACGATCACTAACAGGACCATGTCGAACCTCTGGAAACAATTTAGGGGCAGAGCATGGCGCATGTATGGGTTCCAGAAACGCCTCGACTTTGTAAGGTATCGAGCGAAGCTTCTTTTGAGGAGATGTTTCCCTCCTCGTAATCAACAGTTGGTCCTACCTGGCAACTCTATGGAGTTTGAGCAGTATCACTTCATGGAGTCCTGAAACGGAGGCCCCAAACCAATCGGCAGATGAGGTGAGTCGCAAGGCATTCTTTCGTTCCGTGGCCTGGTCACGATATACCCCCCTCTGAGTCCCATCCAAATGTTCATGTGCTCTTGGGGGCGACGGCGGTGTCGAGGTGGGGTTGGAGCCTGGACCGAGCGAAGGAGCATCTGGCAGGTACGCCCATTCTGATCTTAAGATGGAACAATATAACATCACCAACTATTGCAAAGCCGAGTCCAGGACAAAGCGTCCTGGCTAAGCAGCTCCTTGGTGCATACGCGAACCCCTGGTATGTCGCACCCGGTCATCATAGTTTAGAATACTCGAGCCTTCATTTACAGAGGCATATGACGCCGGATGTTCGGAAGCTGCTGACTGTCTGGCACTCGATTCTCGCCCACCATACTCACGTGACGGACCGAGACCCGTTTCCCGGGATGGGTTCACAGGGCCTGCTTTGGCTCCATCAACAGTACGCATCTGAGGCTGGTATGATTGTTGGGTTGTCTACCCCGTGCGATATGACCAACCTCGGCCTTGACAGTGGTCAAAAAACCATGTATCGAGGGTAACCTCTTCCGAAAGTAACAAAACTGTAGACGGTTATGAGGTCAAGGAGAGCGACATTATCCGGAGGCCGGATGAAAGGGAAAACTCTGCAAACCGAGGAAGTTGCATGATGCACTGTGGGCAAAAGACCGGTATTCAAGGATCGATATGTGATCAAAAGTGCCACGGGCAGGATGATCATTTCAGATTCGACGACGAGTATTTTCTGAACTTGATTCGAAGCGGTCCTTGCCAATATTATTGCTCGGACCACGGGCAGATCTGCAACCAGCGGTGCGTATACGTCCTTTGAGCTTTCCATTAGGACTAGGTTCTCCGCGCAGTTTGTTGAGGACCTAGCAGGCCTGAGTGGCTCATGAGACTCCTCGAAGGACTAACAGGGTGTGTACATTGTGTGCCTCAAGATGAAAGCAAAGCACACAGTTTGGCGTTCACTAGGATTGTTGCGCAGTCGACCCGGGGGTAGACGAGAGAAGACGGGAAGGGACTCGATGACGATATACGCCGGGAAAGTCGGCTGGGCAGAAACATGAATGAGCTAAGACAACCAGTGTCGTTAGGCCTACTTCGACCGATGATCTCTCGACCGCAAAGAATCGAAAGCGAGAGACGGGCCATGGCGCAGCGTTATGATCTCACGCAAGTAGGTACTTAATATCAGACAGACAGATTGTGTTTCTTGGAAGACGGTTGTATAGTCTTATCGATAACTTATCGTGCGTCATGTTACTGCTGCCTCAGTCCTCAGTTTCAAACGAAGGTCTTCGTTCCTTTTGTCTTGCCTCAGGCGTCCAACTCGATGTTAAAAAATCGAGCCCCCAACCAACTTGCTCTTTACCCGCACACCCCACCCCCCCTTGACCGTGAGATGCAAGAAGGTATGTACCTGTCCTTCCCCGATGCGCGCACGAGGCGTCCAGGATGGGAGGGGCCACACCCGCTGCGGCGGAAACACTATCTTGTCTTGTCTGGTGCGGGAGAGCGGGAGCGAAACTTTTAATGCACGCAGCAAACGGCCAGGAAGTTCATTTCCCCCCTAAGCCCCCTTCCGGAGGAGCTCCCTATCACGGATGTTGAGAAGGATAGCGGATGCACCTCAAGAATCCGTGTACACACCAAAAATATACCCAAAAGGTCTATGAAGCTATAGTGCCCCCTTATTGCCAGTTTCTCCCTCTTGTTTTTGTTGGGTTTAGGTTTGGGTGCGGCCGAATAAGTTTGACATGGAATATGGGCTGGATTATCTCGTCGAGAAGCCTATGAGGATTTATCGGTGATTTGAGCTAATTTGCGCAATCTAAGTAGTCGACAGCACAACACTCTGTCTTGTTCTTGTCACTATGACGTGGGACGAGGGTAAAGAGCAAAGGGCCAAGAAATGGTGTCTACCGACTACAGCCATGTCAACCTCTTGGAAGGCGATTTGTTCCATCACAACCATCCCAGATCACGCAGCACCCAATGTCCACACCTGCTTAGCCTTCTTACCAAGGCCAATATGGTGGCGTATTGATAAGAGAGCGGGGCAGGGAGTCGAGACGAACGCGGGTCGCCCAATCCATTTTGGACAAAAAGATCGCGGCTCTAAGTAGAGTGCACCTTGTGCTGGAACAACCGTCTTCCTCATGTCTGGAGCCTCTCTCTAGGTTTGTGCGTTGATTCCGTCGAAAATCCGTTCGAATTCCGTGTCGCCGGTCGACGGTATGCTGGGGAGTTACAGCCTCTCCAACTACCGGTACCGACCTGCCTAGGTAGGCAGATAGTTATTTCTTCCTTTCAACTTGGGTAGATCTACAGAGGAGGCCGGCCAGTAAGACCCCACCCCCACATTGCCCGACAGGTGAGGAAAGGTGAGTGTGCAAGCGCGGAGCACACACTACGTACTCGAGTACTAGTGTCCGTAAGTGGTCCTGCGCTACGACTCAAGGTGAGCCGAGCTCTCGGCACTCCCAAAAAGCCCCTGCACCCTAGCATGACAGTGCAGTAATTGACACTTGCCCTGCCGCTGGATCGATCCGAGCATCCCGCCTGCGTCGTCGATCAACCAGCCCATTCCGAGTGCTCCGCTAAAGAACCTATCGTCGCAAGGCAGGGGTTTGCCATCCGATAACACGCCCCTCCAAGCAGAACAAAGACACGCCGTGGGGCTGAGCCAACGTCTTCTACATTCCATCAACGACACTATTGTGTCGCTTCAGCCGGGAAAAGAGCCAATTATCATCGCGTCGCCTGCCCCTTCACAACGTCGCAGACCAAGAACGGTTCGCTGGGTGTTCCTGTTGCAATACATCTTGTATAATTTGCCTGACTCGACTTGCTAACTATTGTCCGACTGCACGTCCTTTGCTGTCAATGAATGGCCGCCAAAGTACGTTACAAGATGCCCTGCATGGCGTGATTGGCTGGAAGACGACCAGCTTTCCTTGAGTTAGCTCATCCAAGTAACCAGTCTTTCCGTCGCAACCCGGCGGCTCAGCGACATGCCAACACATCGACTACGGGATGACCATCCCTACATTGCAACCCAGTATCCTCCGACCTGACCATGGAAGAGGGGTATGATGGCCAAGTGACCCAAATGCAGAGATGAGATCCAGGCTACATAACAAAAAGAAAATATCGTGGAGTGGGGTGACATGACTGGGGTAATCAAATTTCTGTCGCACTCCGGGTATCATGGTAGTAATCCCTAATGCTCTGATGTGTGGAAAGCTGCGTCCGAAGTGGTGCCAAATGAATAGTGAGCAATTCCCAAGACCGAAGTTAAAAAGTAAATGTGAGACCATGATCCGCCCTTGCTGAACGAAATGACGTTGCGGAGGAAACGAGCCACCAGGCAATCATGGGCATGTAGAAGAAACCGAAAACCCGTCCCAAACCGAGGTCGCTGTATGCAATGTACCAACATATGAAATAATAAGTGACGAGAACTGGTCCTGTAGCTCAAAAGTCGTAAAGTGACGTGAGCAGAAGGGTTCGTAATGCGGCAATCATGCAGGTATCAGTGTACCTGTGCCGGTTGATGAATCATGCCAGATGATCCATGTGATGAACAGTGTCTGAAGTAACTTCAAACAAACTTGCTCATCCACTTCAGATCGAGCCAGCCGACCTTGTCGAAAGCCGTCCATAACTTTGAGGCCTTATTCACATCAATCTTGCAGGCCTGCTGAGCGTCGGTCTTGCGGAATTCCTTGCCAACTCGAGCACACTCTAGCCGCCGAACAAAGATACGTCGCTTGCTCGTTAGATAGGTGGCACAATCAAGCCGAAGATTGGCTGCGAGGCTAACTTCGTCGGAGTGGAGCAAGTGAACGTTGGGGTCGTCACTGAGGTCGATAGGAGCGCCCTTCCAGTCCACCTTCAGTGAATTTGGTTTTTCTGGCAGCGAAGATTGTGGCGGGCAATAGTCGGGGAGAGCTCCGAAGTCGCGGTCCTCTCGGTTCGGTGCAACTACACGACGAGCGGGGTCCGGCGTGGCGCTTACACGACGAATGTGACGAGTCGGAGGGCTCGTACGCACAGGACGAGGAGCCTGAGGTTTGACGATACGGTCGGGCTTCAAGTTGGAGGATGTAGCAACCTTGGGTTTGGCCGGAGCAGGTTTCGTGGCCTTGGCAGGAACAGACTTGGCTGGGGCGATGGTCTGATATCGCACAACGCTGTTCCACCGAGCGTGGTTCAGCTTTCGGTCTGCCCTGACCTGTTCCCTCTCCTTCTCGTACCACGACTTCCTTTTATTGGCAAACAGTCTCATTACTTGGGACTTCAGTTGCAAGGCAAGCTCGTAATCCTCTCTCTGCGGGGGCGAGCCCTCGCGAAAAAGGCCAGGAGGTCGCGCAACAATGTGCTCGTCAACAATACGACGATGCTCGATTAATTCGGTGCTGGGGAACAGGGGCGGCTGGGTTGGGCTTGAGGCGGTATCGTCGCGAGGGTACAGAATCGGATCTTTAGCGGGTGTTCCAGGTACGGAAACGTTGCTCGACTCTGTGATGTAGGGCGAGACAGGAGGCGACATGGGCATGCTAGGCTTGGTCGATTCGTGTGTGCGATGCGTACCCGAAGATATGGGTGCAGAATGTTGCTGCCCCTGATTGAAGCTGTCATAGGGCAACGGCTCAGGAGGAGACATGAGGTTGCTGATATCAAACGCTTTCTTGGAGTCCCGAGTCATCGTGATCGCTTGTGGGGGCGTCGTGTTGTAGTTGGATTCCATTGTCTGCGAGATGGACGCAATCGGGGAAGACTGCATCTTGGAGATGTTAAAAGGAATTGGGCGAGTACGGGTTGTGTCAACGATTGCTGCTTTCGTAGGCTGTGCAGCTGTGGTGTGGTTGGGTTTGTCAGCCATCTTGGAGTGTTGGCGGTGGCGAGGCACCACAGTATGGAGATATCGGAGTTGAAGGAATTGGGTTTCGGCAGTCGGAGAAGATGATAGACTGCGGTAGAAGGTGCTCGTTCCCCAGACTGGTTCTAAAGCAGCAGCGGCTTGAAACGTATCCTGACTTTGAGAGTGGTATGAATGAAGGGTGGTTGTTTGTGATGTGAGGTGTGGACGTCAATGGGGGTTTATGTCCCAATTGATAATGACGTGCGCAACGAGAAGCTTGGGGAGTGTATCGCTTTACTGCGGTCGGGCGCTGACGCAGTAACAAGGCGGAGGGTGGTCAGTGGGAGGAATGCAATCCGCGGTTACTCGTACGCTTGATTGCAACAAGTTTCCATTGACTTGAAGAGCCAAACAATGGATGAAAACGTGCCTCAATGGGGGCAAGACGGTAACAATGACGGGGACTGGCGACCCGAGCAACGGAGTGGATTGGGATCGTGCTGAGGGCTGTAGTAGCAGTAAGCGGTGTCGATGTGGCGATGGAACCAAAGTGGAGACTCGACGCACTTGAGAGCAGAAAATGTTGATGCGTGAGGGCAGCAAATGGGAAAACCTGGAAAAAGACAAGAAGAAAGAAGAAACGAGGATGGCTTGGAGGGTAGCGAAGAAGAATAAGAATAAGAGGGATCAGAAGTAAGGAGAAGCCAGGCGCAAAGTGGATGATGGATGACTGAAGGAGGAGTAGGAGGAGGAGGGAGTGGACGAGTAAGGCAGGCAATAGCCAGGCAGGCCAGGTCAGGTTGGGCAGGCAGAAGGGAGTGAGAAGGGCGTGTCACAGTGAATGGAAGTATCTATGAATACGGTACCATGGAGAAAGACGGTTGAGGGGATGAATACATGGAACAAGAGCAGCACACGGGCGAGGTAGAGACGGAGGAGAGGCCTATCGAAGTCCCTACACTATTACTACACTACCTGGCCAGGTACACTGAACTCTAGGATCGAAGCGACGGCAGTCAATGACAAGAGGCAGACGGGGAGTGGGAGTGAGCAAAGTCTGGGGGAGAAAGGATCTGGGCGCGGACGTCGACGTGGAAAGTGGACCCTACCCTTCTTTCCTGGTTTGGTTCTGGTTTTGCCTGGGACAGAGAAGAGTCACTCGACAGGGCCACACCCACACACCACCCCTCCCACCTGCCCACCCGTCGCTGATCCTACCCTGCACGCACACCCGCCCCATGTCTGCCAGTTGGGTCATATACTGATAAGAACACCCCCATCTGCTCTGTCTCAATTGCACGCCCTCCCTCTGCTGGCGGTGGTGGTGGCGGCGGCGGCGGCGGCGGCGAGCGTGAGGTGTTGTTGTTGTTGCCTTGCGGACTGACCAGCCCAGTCAGACCGAGCCACACCTCACAACTCAATTCTCGTGAAATTATACCCTGACTTGCTTGTTCATTATGAGAAGAAAAGGCAACCGGCAATGGCGCAGGGGAGGGGAGGGAGGGAGAAATCAATCTGTGTCGTTGTGCTTTGGTTCGGCCAGTCACTGATTATGGTGTGGCACTGTGCTGCTTTGACCCCGCCCATTCTCTGTTTAGGTGGCCGTGTTGGACAGTGCCATTACTACCCAAGTACTGTCACAGCCTTCCCTCTTCGTCTCGGCTTCTCTGATTCCTCACTATTTTCCCCCTTCTCATCTTCCTCCATCATCTAATCCACCGCGCGAGGCACGCATGGCGGTCTACACTAGTAGTACAGGCAAGGCCAGGGGCGTGGGTTTAGTGTTTACAATGCCGCTGCTACTTTTCGTGGGTACAAACAGTACAGAGATAAGGTCCTGTAGCGTAGGTGCAAGGAGAAGGGAAAAGGAAGGGAACAGGGACTTGCAGTATTTTTGGGCATTAAAGTATGCGTACCTATCCCATGTACATGCAGGGAGGACATACTGTACATTCGACGCCTGGGTGTTGCGAACAATGCCTGCCACCAAAAAAGTCGCCGTGGATTGACCTAACAGCCCGTGCCGCCGCCGTGCCCCTCCCCCGCTGCCCCTCCTTTGGTTCGACGTGTGGAAGCCACCGTCACAGCGCTACCGCTTTCCTGGTTGGCTCTCTGTTTATGACCATATCGACAGACATGTACACTGTCTGGCGCCACAACAGAAACGCCATTAAACATAGAAGCAAACCATGCCGGTTCCATCCAGTACAATAAGTGCGATACCAGCACGACAGAGGAGGGCAAACCTCCCTGTTACTCTGACATTGGCCATCAGTTGAGCCCGTTAATGATGAATTGACATCACCTCTTTCTTGGAGACGGAACTGTCTTCAGAATGTCCACCACTGTGTCCTTTCGCTCTCACCTGATGCCACCACAACCACCGATTATCGCATCATTCCAATGCTTCATCATGGCGTCCAAGCAACCAGCCACCCACCCACCTCCCACGACAAACGGTCAACACTTTGAAGCATGCCTATTTAGAATGAACCCACGAACAGTGCATCTGACGGCTGTGTGGGTGGGTGGGTGCGTATGTATATGGATGTGTGTGTGTCAAGAGGGGTGGGCGGGTGACAACCTGTCTCTCATTCTGACAATCTAGGTCTCAAACCAAAGTCACTTGTTCGCCCATTAGACGGCCAATCAGCATCGGAGTTTGCAAGCATTGGGCCACAGTATTGAACACCCTCAAGCTGACTGCTCTAATACTACTCTGTACCTTTGGCCAGATGGACCCGTTCTAGCTGCCGAATCTCTGATGTACCGTCGCAGCGGGATTCCCTAGGTCGATACCTGATCGATACCCAAGACGAGGGCCCTATGGCTACGAGCACAGAGTCTAGAGTCTACCGTTCGTGGCGACGGGAAAGAGGTAGAGAAAGAGACAGGGCTGTAGCGGCTGGGTTTGAAGATGGCGCCGCAATCAGAGTGGACAGAGAGGGGCTGCCCTGGCCTTCCTGAACACAACATGGGATGGCATGAGAGACGAAACCAAGCTGGAGTATTGTTTTGCTTTCAGAGGCGGTAAGTGAGTCCTTATGAGCCAGTTCAGCAATGCGCACTATATCCTCCCGTCACCACCTCAGACGTGTATCCGTAAGTTAGGTGGCAAGCCACTTTGGCCTGCCGCCGATGCCAGAACGCGGGACAAGGAACGAATTGAGTTGAGTTCACACCTCGTCTGACACCACCGGTCCACCCTTTTTACTGTGCTTTGGTGTCAAAGAATCACCAACACCGTCAGCAGGCAACATGGTTGCGATGAATTATGGGTACGGCTTTCTGGCCTCTGCTTATCATGCAACTCAACATGGCCAGCGAATCCAAAGGGGCCGACCCAGCAGTAGAGAGGCCCAAACAAACACACGAAGCGCATGGGATGCCTGACTTGAAACCCATCTTCTCGGACTTGCAGCATCTTGGCCGAAAGTACCTTGCGTTGGTTTCCGCGAAACCGCTCCTCGAAGCAAAACAACAACATGGACGCCAACGAGAGAGGCCAGTTGCCTCACAGACAACCCAATTGGAAGCAAAGCCTCATTCGATGATCACACGTGTAATTCCAGATTGGCCTAACGCGCCGCCGCAGGACAACAATGGCAGAACAGCCAAGTGTACATCTAAAGTAATAGATCTGGTTCACACGAACAAGGTAGCCGGGATTGGTGACAACCAGCCAGTAAACGGAGCCGTAAGGCGGGCTCGCAGGCCCTTGTGCCTGGGTGGAATCATCGATTCGGCCAAGACAGAGTTTATTGATGCCCGTCGCTGCAGGGAGTGTGGTAAGGCAATCGGCAACGGGATGACACAAGTTAGAGTAGGAGAGGCGACGGACAAACGATGAGGAATTGACCAATGAGTAGTCCATTGACCGCTCCACGGCGCACCAAATACTCTAACCGCCTGCGTGAGTAGAGAACGTCAATCTCAGCTTGCTCCGCCTCTGAGAGCGGGGAGCAAGTTAGGGCCACCAACCACGTGAAAACATGAGCGAGTACCTAGTAGTAGTGGTTGACGAAGTGGCACCCCAGACCCAGGCTGTCAAAGACAAGAAGTGGGTGAAATGCGGTGAGAGAAGTTGGGCAGGCATGAAAAGCCGAGTTGGTGGGCGGCCTCCGGTTTTGCCCATGCAATCGGCATTGCGCCTCAGAAATGAGCCATTTGGCCTGTCTCTCCAAAATCCGCCATACGTTTTACGTCAAGAAGCTGTGTTTTGATAAGCATGAGAACCCATGTTTGACGGTACCAAAATCATCCAAGTCGACGACAGATACATAGACCGAGGCCGTTTTCCTGAGTGCTTGCGCTGGCTCGAAAGAAAACAGTGCAAGTGCAAGTGCATGTACAATTGGATGGATGCACTGTAAAGGCGGGGTACTGTGGCGACTGGGTTTGGACTAGATAGCGCGGCCAAGTGACTCTTCCATGTGCGTAGAGTTACGAAATGCAAAACCCATGAGTTCGACGGCCATGCCTAGTTCTGCTGGGTCACTGAGAGCCGTGGGTAGGGACTTGGTCATTGAGCTTGGAGCTGGCAAGTCTGGCGGAGGGTGATGTGTGTATGAGTATGAGTCACAAGGAAAGCGACTTGAATGGGAAAGCAACCAAAGAGGCGGCTTCTCGTTCTCGTTGGTCTTGCCGCGCATTGAGCCGAAACAATCCACCCCTGTTCTGGCTTAGCGTAGATGCCACTTATCGATAAGACGTCACGGCTGAGGTAGGGGGTGAGCCATCTACGAGTGCCTACCTAGTGACTAGGCAGGTACCTACGTGGGTAGCTATTTGGTACTGAGTACGCGTACCTCGCCTCGTGTGCCTAGCTATTCCAGAACCCTTTCCCTGCGTTCTGCAAGACTCTGTAAGTACCGGTACGACAGCTGGCTGAGCAGCAAGGTAAGCTTACGGGGGCCCCCCCCCCCCCCCCCCGCCCCCGCCCCCCCCCCCCCCCCCCCCCCCCCCCCCCACTTCGCCCTTCCTTCCAATTCTGTAACTCTCTCTTTCTAATTTTCGCAGTTCTTCTTTCAGCCAGGACAAGCTGCTTTCTGTTTTCTCACCCGAGATGGAATCTGTCGTAGTACCTTGTACACATGCCTCTCTCCACGCAGCCTGCTTCCAAGCGTAGGCTGTCAGCCCCAGCGTCTGCGGGCGGACGGTCCCGGCAGACTGAAGTTCACGTCGGCTATCTTCTGCGCCATTCGATGGATTCCGTCCTGTTGCCGCAAACCGCTGTCCACCGTCCAAAACCCCAGGCGCATCGGGATCAGATCCTCTTCGCAGGACAATTCCACTCATGAAAATGCGAGCCCCTCGTCACAGCCAGGCCCTACATCCAGCCCGTCCCCAATAATGGCATTGCATGGGATCGCAGCCAATCCAGATCATCTTTACTCACAAGGGCTCGGCGCTTCCACCAAACATGCTAAACATCCTCTTCCATCCATCACCCTCCACTCCTCCATTAGCTTGAGGACTACTGAACGACGGCACAGTCACAAGTGCGATGGCTCCTTTGCAATCGTTTATCTATCCGCCGGCTCAATCTCAGCGTGCTGCTGACATGCAAAGTGACGCCTGCAGCGATTCATTCGGTCTCAAAGCTGACATTGGGCATACGTCCAGCTGCTGAAGAGGAGTTCGTTCAGCGACCAACAGGGGAGTGAGCTTGGGTGAGGGCATGCGGGTTTCTAGCTTACAGATGCGATTTCACCCTTCCTTCGCGCGGCCTTGACCTGGCCGCCGTGGCTGGGCTGATCGGACTTGGCGGACTTTACGCTCCAAATCCCCAATGGCGGGGCCCTCGACGCCAGTCTCATGACGGGCATAGCATCCTCGTCATCACCATTGAGATGGGTACATGCTCGACCTCTGTAAGCCTGGAGACGGAATGGGCAATACAAGTCTCCTTCCCGAACTTTCCGGATGAACGAGCGGCACCGCCTTGAATCGGCGGGTTCATCGTTGACACCTAGCTGAGCCAATCGGTAAGACAAAGGCGAAGCACAGAAGACATCTCCCGTCGGTGCAATTGCCCAAAGCGCCACCCGCGGCGTTCAAGGAGCAATATGCGTTTCCATTTCTACCTGAGGTGCTCCGAACCAGCCGGAATGGGCTGACACCCAAGGCGCATGGCTTGCCTTTCGGCTGGCCTTAGGGGAATTGGCCATCTTTCTAGCAGCACAGAGAGATAGTGCGTTCAGCACAATCAGCCTGCAGACAGTCCAACAGATTTCGATAACATATACTCTGTCGAACCCCTACGTTACTCGTATGAGAATTGCCCCCGAGCTTCCACGTCCCTTTTCGTTAGTCCAGCAGTCAATATCATGCAGGGTGCGGATTGCGCCGTCACATTCCATCTTGGCCCAAGCCCAAGCCTGTCCCGAACGTGAAGCGCAGGCTGGCGAGTCCCGAGCCCGAGAGCTTTTGGCTTGTTGGTGTGTCGTATTATCCGTGGCTTGGGTGGAATCAATGCCCGCGCGGCTTGTTCGCCGCCGAATGGGATAGGTAGCTGGCCAACCCCTGTCTTTGTTCGCCTACTCGTCACAAGGACATGAACGATACCAACGTTTTTATTCGCCTTTTATGACAGCCCTCATCCGATCCATATGGAGCACCCGGCGGGCGTGAGTACAGAGCACGTCACACGGATGAGCTAGGTAGGGGCTCTCGGTAAGCTACACCACCGACGCGCAATCACTGCCGGTTGCCTGTCCTGCCGGGGTTGCGAGGCGCGGTTCCCGCGTGTGGTAAATGCCACGGGATTCAGAGCGGGCCTTCCAGAAAACAGAATGACGGTATCACGGCCGAGGCAACTTGCTGGAATTCCAGTCGCCCGTGGGTGGGTGGTTGTCGTCGAATCGGCCGTTGACGGAAACTTATCGATAGCGGAAGCGGACACTATCGGTAAGCAGGTAGTGTGTCAGCCGCAGCACAGCACATCACATCGCCGAGCCCTCTCAGAAGGTTGGTCTGGGCTGGGTCCAGTTCATTCCCCACTGCCATTTGCGATCGGCATAGGTTGGGACGGTGAAGAGATGCAACGCAATCCACCGTGTGACCAGCTTGTGGCGGACTTTCTTGAGGTGCCCTCTCTTTTCAATATCACTTTGGCGGAAAGACAGTGTCAGTTCGATGGCAAGCGACCACACCCTTCCGAGCGAAAAATTCGGCCACATGACTATACCCAAGCCCCCTTCTTATCGCTGCGGAACACAGAGGTGACGGTGATAGTCTCGTGGGGATGGCAAAGACCGCGCCACTCACTGGGTGGATGCTGGATTGAGACGGCACCAACGGCGCGCTCTAGCGCTGAATCCGCCGCTCCAATTCCGCCTCTCCAATTCCACCTCCTCACCTTCTGCATCTCCTGGTAGCTCGCCGCCGCATTGTCGCCGCAATGGTGTTCCCTCAACGAGCCGGTCCTCCCGCCATTACTTGACTGAGCTGATCACGAGGGGACACATCTCAGGTGAGACTAAAATGCCATACTTTCATCGTCTTGTCATCGAATCCCTTTACCCTTCCCCCCCCCCCCCCCCCCCCCCCCCCCCCAAAAAAAAACCATGGCTGGGAACGTAGCAATTGCGCCGTGTTGGTGTCGGTTTGCTTGGTGGGGGTGATGTTCAATGCCGCTCACACTAGGTACTTATGATAGTGCACTTCTTGCTTTCTCAATCCATCCCACGCCCCTGTCCCCGCCCGCTAGATGTCAACCCGTCTATCTGCCAATACACAGTAGTACTCGCTCCCTTCATACGACGGTACACTATGCAATTGCGATACTAACCATTCGCGCCGGAGCACCCTCCCGGCGTCTGTCAGTGAATGCGAGAGATTCCACGAGGAAGGGACAACGGCCCAGCTTCTCGTTGAATTATACCGAAAGGAGGGGAGGGAAAAGAGAGGGGCAGGGTAAGATGGCGGTCAATGGGGAATGGGAATGGGGTTGAGTTGTGGGCTTGCTCTCGCTTCTCGTCCCGGCGGCGGACATTGTAATATTGGTGAGACGCGCGCGATACGCACCATTCGGGTCTCGAACTTGACTGGACCATATTCTTCTCGCTTTGCCTTTGCCCGGCGTCAAGTTCTGGACCCGGATCTACCCATCAACGGCTTGGCCTGTCTTTGGTCAATGGCTCTACACACCCCCAACCGCCTTTGAGAGAGAGAGAGAGAGAGAGAGAGAGAGAGAAAGAGAGAGAAGCGCCGATAACGACATTCCGGTTCCTTATCACCCCTCCTTTTGGGCTATCTTATCCTCGAGAGTGCTCCCGCAGAGTGAGGGGCATTCTCACATGTAAGGGTGTACCCCGCGCGCCCCTGCCTCTTCCCTAACGTACCTACCTAGGTACGTACCTAGTGTACTACGTATCCGTACGTACTAAGTAGTAGATAGACGAAACGGCCTGCCTGATCCAGCACGTTCGGGCGGGGGACTCAGTGGGGGCCAACGGGGGCCTACATTCCTCAGCAGTCAGTGGCAGGGCAGATCTGCGGTTTGGAACTCATCTGCTGTGCTCACCCCCCCTCCCCCTCCGCCGCCCCCCTTTTGGTCTCTTCCAGCGCGAATTATGAATGTCTCTTTTAGTGGCTCATGGCTCATGGCCCACGACCCATGGAATGGAGTCAACAAGTTCCTTCATTGCCCTGCCCTGCGCTGAAAGAATCGTGTAAATTTTCCAGGTTTGTTCGATGCCGACAAGTAACTCGTCTGATCTCCGATGGGGGCATCTCACTGAACAACTGACAGATGAATACTTCACCCAATGTTGGATGTCTTGGCTGATGATAATTGTCTCAATGGATCTAATCTTATCAATCACATCAATGCCAATCACTTGCGTATTCTCTTCGTGAGGGTCATGAGAGTGTTAAACCCCCTTTATTAGTCTACCGAGAAAGAAACACGCACTCACACCATAAGAATCCACCACCTACTCGAAACATCACAAGGACTCGAAGTTGGCACCAGGCTCATTATACAATACAATGCTCAGTTGACGTTTGCGGCCAAGTCGGCAAGAGTCCGTATGTACAAGGTGTGGTGACGCTCTTGGTGTTTATTGCATATTTATCCTCGCCGTCACAAGTCCAATCGAAATTGGTTTTCTGCCAACTATTCCATTGCCTTCAACACGCCAATCCGACATTTTGGTGGTTCCTGATATCCATGTGTAGTGTCCACAACACACAAGTTACCAGTGTAGTAGGAGCGTCCACGACGCATGAATAACATATTTTGCTCTCAACATGACGTCTGTTCAGCCGGGTCTGCTTAGCACTCCTCCCGCCCCCCGTTTTACGCCCCGAGTACAGATGGCCATGGTCCTCGTCTATTATACGAATTCTAATCACATCCTCAACACTAGGTCCTTGGGGGAGGACAGATACGTGTAATTATCGGTAACCGGGTTTCTTTAGGCATCGGTGCCTGATGTGCCTTGGCCTGAACCTTGTTTCCAAATGGATTGGTGCTTCATTACGCTCCGGACAATGACTGGAGACTTGTCAATAACAGCGCCGCTTCTCATTGGTTTGTGAAGCCTGTCTTAAACTTGCTTCATCAACAGAACTTAGTGATCAGGGCTGGAGCCGCAAAACATCTCTTAGTTGTAGTGGAGACGGAGTCCTTCGCCAGCACTGGTACCTCCCTGGTCGCCACCAAAGACCGTGACTTTACAGAAATGATAGCATTGTGTCTGCAACCGTGCGAAAGAGATCGAGACTGAACGGATGTGTTAGGTCAGAAATCTGCCAGTGCCCGTTGTGCAATCGAGGACTTGTTGCGTACTTGATCATGGTCCTGCTTCTCAGGGTAGGCGACTTCAAACAAACAGGCAACCGTTTCTATCTGTCTGTCTTGGTTCCAACTCGAAGCATGACCAGTCGGGTTCCATCAAGATACATGTAGTATTACGTTGGCTAGCTGACTGGAAGCGTAGATATCGCGGCGCTCACTGAAGCTCTTCGACTTGGAGTACCTTTCCACTGGCGATAACAGGATCACAGGACCATGAATCGTCCAATGTCTTGATTTGATCACCTCAGTACCAAGTACCCAATGTGAGCAACCCATAGCCTGGTTACACACTCAATAGGAGGCTCTAGGCATTGGAATTATCGGGGTCAATTTGCCATGACGGCTGCCTAGTGACGCGTCTGAGCCCTGTAGGTTGGTAGCCTAAAGCACGTCCTCGCCGGCAGTGTTCATGAGAAGTCATACACCACGAGGCTCTCTCTGCCATCCTTGGTTTCTTTCAGAACAATGACCATCTCATCGTCAAAGCCCACCCAGTTGCGCCGGTCGTCCCAGCGATCTGGTGTCACTTCTGATTCGTTGACAGTTGCACTTGGCCGTACCTCGATGCTCTTGCCGCTGACGCGTCCTTCGAGCTCCCAGACTCGGATTTCTTCGCCCCGGCAGCTGACACTCACAGCCTTGCCCCTCGCGGTAATTTCCGCGTCGCTGATGCCTGACGTGTGGCCCCACAGGCGGATGCCTGGGGACACCTTGAGCGTCGTCGCATTTGAAGTGCAGATATGTAGAATTAGGGTGTTATCAGCCATCGCGGCGAGGAGATACGGATGGTTGTAGCAGAGCGTCCTCGGGCCTTCGAAACTTTGCGCTAAAGGATGTGGGTGCTGGAAATCTACTGATGGCGTTGAGGAGGCTGAACCTGGAGCCTTGACAGGTTCAGCGAAGGCCAACCGAGTTGACACCACCGAGGGCGAAGTCAACCCGCCTGCGCCTTGGCGCCGTATCTGAAGATCCTGGATCCCGATGGACCACCCCTCCAGTGTAGGGAATGTGTAAGCGATAGATGCGATTACATACGAAGCCATTTGACGAATTGACAGAGCCAAAGGCGCTCGCGATATGTGCGATTTGAGAGAAGTCAGCAGGACCGGTGCAAACAACGAAGCAGCAGCTTGTGTGCTATTCCGCTTCTTTCCGGGCTTCAGAAAGGCAAAGTCTTCCGCTTCACTCTCTGATTCCTGGAGAGTTGCACTTTCCGAACCGGCTTCTGTTTCGCTTTCTTCGGGGGCGGCCTTTTCGCTTTGTTGTCTTTGAATCACTGAGTGGCCAGTCGATGGCAGCCGCTCGAAGGTGTACAAAGATATGAGAACTGATTCTGTTGCCGTCAAAACAAAAGGATGGCGGTAGGCGATCTCAACCAGCTGACCATTGCTGGACTTTTCATGCCTGTACCGTCCGAGGAACCTTTTACCTTCTAGGTCAAGTCTCCAAGCGCCAAAACTGCCATCTAGAAACCCAACCAAGACATCGAGCGTCTTGTTCTCCAGAGACTGGTCGTCTACAGCCAGACAAGTCGGTGTCGTCTCATCTGGTCCCTCTCCCAACCCAATCTGGGCGACGGGCTCTCTAGTTTTCAGATCCCACGCCCGCAGGCCCAAGACGCTGTCGGCGGTTATAGCAATGCCTTCCACCACTTTTGCGAACGTCTTCCGCGGCTCAGAGAATGCAGAGGGGGCCTCTCCGACCTTAAGCTCTTCAACCGAGGCTTTCCCACTGGCCCAGTTATGGCGCAGCTTGTACTGGCGCTTCCAGTCCACAAACTCCCCATCACCTCCTCGTCGGCCCCAGCCACCGTCGGCCCAGACCGTTCGCCTGGCAGAGTAATGTATTCGGGTGCTTTCTCTAGCGGATCCGTCGCGGAAGCCAGGTATTCGCAAGGCGCGAGGCAGGACGAAACGGTGGTAGTACAGCGTCCGCCATAATTGGGAGTCGGAAGAAAGGCGGTGGAAGCGGCGAGATACGGGTGCTATGCCCAGGAGATTTGATTTGGACAAAAAAGACAGTATGCGTAGGAGGAGCTCATCCGAGAGTGATGATACGATATCGCTGTCTGCAAAAACAGGCTTGCTCTCGACTTTCGAATTCGCGTCAGTTTGCCGCGACGAGGTAAAGCGCGCCCGTTTGGAGACGAGCAATGGCTCGCCTGCGCCGGCGTGGTCGGGGGCAGGGGGGTGATGCCTTTTGCGCTGCATTCTCCGGTTGGGATAAGTCCTCCCTCAGGAGTCTGTCCTTTGTCGTTTGTCGGATCGTCAAAATGGCTGTAGGCGACAGACAGCTCTCTTGTGGGAAGTCGCAATCAAAATGTCTTACTCGGTGATGGCGGAGTCGCAGCGGTTAAGAACTAAACGATGCAGCTGGGTTGGACTGACCAGGGAGAGCTGCGACGGACCAAGGATGCGGTCATTGATAAGATTAGCATAGGTACGGACATGGATACATAAGGGAGCAAGTTCCGTGCACGGGCTCAGGACTGTGGGCCGGTTTCCATTTCTCCATCTTCTCCTGCCCTCATCACGGTTGTCTTTTGGAACAGTGTTCAAATCGATTTTCTATGTCAAGATACTGACCTAAATGAATGTCATAATGGTGCCATTTTGGGCAACAAGTTTTAAGCCTTCCAATCCCAGGTAATCGCCGAAATGAACACCGAAGACGATGACAGCGTCCTTGATTGTGGGTAGATGATGGGCAACTGACCGATTGAGATGGTTGTGTGCTCTTTCGCTGCCCGATCCAGAACAGTCTTCAACTGTAATCAAGGCTGAATTATCCTCGGAGGATGAGACGCTTACGCTTTCGATTTAGTGCCCGAGGAAGGTTCACTTGTTGCCACTGCCCCTTTATAATCTGTAACAGGTCGGCTATTGTCACCTATCGTGACAGCTATTGATTGCGGCCCCCGAAAAAGAATAGTAATTGTTAGTTGATTGAATCATTTGAGCGCTTTGACCCAAGGATGCTGTGGAATGGATAATCTCAAAACATGGCAAACTACCGCTTCATGCTATTCAGCTTCCCTTGTACATATGCTGTTTCCTGCTTCGCTGAGTGGAGGTGATACCAGCTTCCAGCGGCTGAAGATGTGGTTTGCGAAATGATTACTTTGCTAAAATCTGCCCATGAAAGAACTGGCATTATGCTGTCTCTCAAACAATTTCAGGGCAGCTTACTTGTACTGGGCGCGGAGAAGGTGGTCGCTGGCTTTCCACAACATGAGGTGGCAATAAGTTGGTGCTGAACATCATGTTGTCTTTGGAGGCTTGTATTGGTCCACAGAAACGAGCCTACCACGGGTCGAAAGGCGCAGGGCCATGGATAGGACTACTATGAACCATCTGTGGGTATACCAGAATATTCTTCATCGAAGGCTTTTGGTGACTTCCGTAGGTTAGGTAAATATCTGTTATCTACCCAATGCTCCGCACCGGATAACAGAAGGTGATATCTTTCGAAGAGCCATGGCGGCCATGAATGCCTCTGCCGCAAGCTCGCTGCGTGAAAGAATTGGGTGACTGTATCATTCATCAGATTGCATCCAAGCAGTACCTAAAGTCACTCTGGAAAACAATATGGGGGTAAGGCTATAGGGAAAGAGGTCGGCCAGATGTGTACCCTACCATGATGGCCAAAATTCAATCCGTTGCTACTTTGACAGCGTGGTGGCTTACTCACCGACAGTAACTATGGCTGTTTCTTCTGCTTACAGTGTGGCCAAAACCCCTTTTGTACAGTCTTCAAGACGACAAAACTTGGGCCAGCAAACATGGCCGGGAGTATTTAGTGAAGATACTGTATACATGGATCGCATGGTACACCATACGAACAGCGGTCCAGGCTAAGACGAGGAGGGCAACATTCGAAATGCTACGATGAAACCCTCGACGAACACAGAATATGTCCTATTGCCAAAGTAACATCGACATGAGTAGTGCAGTACCAGGTCAGAAGTCCGTTTATAACGAGGAGCTACATAGAGATAAGGGCAGACAAATGGTTGGGACACGCTGCGTGGAGCTGTAAACAGAGCCTTGAGCCGGTATCGTACCCGCACGTTGATACCAAGTCTGTCGCATATGCTCCAGTCGGTAAGAGCATCTTGGTTGTGACCTGACCAGAGACGAGAAGAGAGGTAGGAACACGGAAGATGATAACTTTGTGGTGCAAAGTGTGATGGAGAAAGCCGGCGCGATGGGTGCTTTGGTCGTACGCAAGAGCTATGGCAGCAACCCGAAGCTATACAAGGAGAACGAGTGGTCTTCCAGGTCAGGCCTATGAGCCATACAGTCCACATCATAGTCCATAGGTATGTAACCGAGAGCTTCCGTGTAAACAGATGCACGTATTACAACCCAGAGGATGTGGATGGATGCAAGAAGCAACACGGTTCGGTAACAACACTGAACGACGGCACGTGCAGGACGGTCCATTTCTTTCTATAACCACTCGGGCACATCAAGCTCCACACCAAACCACCGAATAATGTGGGTCCGCGGCCGCCGAAACGGGATCCGGCCGAGGGGCGGCTTCGGAGAGGGTCCTCACACTCGTGGCCGAAGATACGGACCGCTCCGGCGCAAGCTTCAGAGACTAACGGCGAAAATTGAGCTGCACCAAGCCAGCATCTTGGATAGCGTGCAAGCGGGGGTACAGTTCGGGGGGGGGTATTCCAAGTTCGGGGGGGGGTATTCGGTAGGTGGAGCAGAAGTTCAGGGGGGGGTTTTCCCAGGAGGGCGA